>JADDOH010012396.1:0-28041 GCA_016648135.1 Agrypnia vestita | reverse complement strand
ATAACTGGGACACTGCTAATGATGATGATGTTGATAATGCTATCGTAACGCCTCCTGACGGTATATAGCTAAACCACCGCTACTGATGATGGTGATGATGATGGTATCGAAACGCCTCCTGACTATATATAACTGGAACGCGGCGATCGGTGGCGACGACGTAACATAGCGAGTAGTGCGTAATCGGAACGCGGCGTTCAGTGACGGTGATGTAATTTGGCGCGTGGTATATAGTTGGGACACGGCATTCGGTGATGATGACGGTGGTGATGCTGATCTGACTATCCCCCCCCCCCCCCGACGATGCACAGTCGTATGAGTACGTAAATAAATAAATATATAAATAAATAAATTGATAAATAAATAAATTAATTAATTAATCATTTAATAAATTAATCAATTAATAAATTAATAAGTAATTAAACAAATGAATAAATAAATAAATATATTATTAATTAATTAATAAATCAGTCAATCAGACAAGTAAATGAATAAATAAATATATAATTAATTAACTAATCAATCAATCAATCAATTAAATAAATAAATAGATAAATAAATAATTTATAAATAGATTAATAAATAAATGAATGAATGGCTGAATGAAAAATAAATATATAAACAAATAAATAAATATATATATATGAATAGACAAATAAATACCTAATTAATTAATTAATTATTCAATCACTCAATCAATTAAATAAATAAATAGAAGTAAATAAATAAGTTCGGCGTCGAGCACACGATCCGCCCGATCCCTGGAAGTTCACACACATGCAGAGAAGGGTTAATTTGGCAAATTAATTCGCCCCTATTATGGTCAGTACGGATTCAATATGCAAACACCTGTGGATAGAAATATATTTAAAGTTTACGGTACAGGGGTTAGCTTTCACTGTCGGCGTTTCTTCCGTCTCTGTCTGGGGTGTCGAACCCGAGACCATTCTTCTTAATCGTGCGCCACCTTTATATATCGTTATAATCTCAAAACGGAAAGAGGATGACAAGACTTACCCATCTGCCGCCGATTATATCCAGTCCAGTGCATCGTAGTTTCACTTCATGTACCTCACTTTTTACCTAAGGATTGCCTTGCACGCGCATACGATTCACAGGCCCCTAATTAACTATAGATCGCGACCTAACCTTTGATCCTGCCATTACGCGTTTATAAGTTTCCGTAGCTGGGGCTTAGTATCCAGCCTCTGCAACTATACGGTGTATATACTTTAATCAAACCGAAACTAGACATTATTTTCTTTTCTTTAAATTTATATTCCTCGAGATACCGGAATTAGACTCTAGCTCGACAATTGTAAGTATTTATATATCTTAATAATACTGCAACATAGTCCTTAATTCCGTCTTACGCATCCGTACTTCCCGGGTCACCGAAACTAAACTCTAATCCTAATGATCATACTCTAATGATCATACGCACCGGTATTTTCCATAAAACCGTTACCCGTTATTTTCCGATGTTACATATTCTTATATTTATCCAAAATACCGGGATTAAGCTTTGAATCTAGGATTCCATGCATTTATAAGTTTTAATAAACCCGCGAAGCGACCACTTGTCCACTTGTTTTTATCATTTATCGAGGATGCCGCGGACAAGTAGGCGCCACAGAACAGTCAATTGTTTCTATAATAAAACCCCACTAGTCTACATCTTGATAAGGTCAATACACATTACTTTTAGGGTCCGCCGATTTAGTTTTATTCTTAATATTATTCCTAATATAAATTTATTATCATCTCGAATATTTGATATCTGCTCTCCGGCAAATTTTAATATAGTTTAAATCATTTTAAAATAGTTTAACAATAACGGGATTCTGTAATTTTTACAAGTATAAACAACCCCAATCTTACCGAAACCATTTTATGTAGTGAAAGACGCGGGATTTATATTCTTCCTAAAATGTAAAATGAACCCGGTCTAGATGAAACATCCTTATTTAGTTTCAGGACAACGAGGTTTACGCGTTTCATGAGGAATATGATATAACCCGATCTAAACGAAGGTAATTTTATATAATTTTAGGACAGCGGAACTTACAAATTTCATAAAGTATATCGTGAAGCCAATCTAGGCGGAGACACTACGTATATTTTAAACAGAGTAAGAGTTTAAATTTTACCATCAAGTCTAATACACCGCAAGAATGTCCTAGGCATAGTTAACAAAATAGCGGTCAAAACTGTAGTGTTTCTATGTTCACACGTTTTAGCTCAAAACGAATACTATAATTTTCACATTTATAATACAAGACGCGAATTTCTAAACGAAACATTTTAAAATAGTTCTAATTGAAATCTACATGTTTCATATGTATTAAATGAAGGCGCGAATTCTAAACGAAACACTAACATTGTTTAAAAACGGGACCCTATATTTATATATGCTTAAAATGAAACGCGAATTCCCGAACGATAGCATTTTATATAACTAAATGTAACGAAATCTTATATAGTTTATAAATAAGAAGACCCGGCCCCAGGCGGTTTTATATATTTTCAATATAACGAGGCCCTATAACATCTTTATAAGTATAATACAACCCCGGTCTATCGAAACAATGTACTAGAAGTTTTTATATGTTTGCATACATGATATACGTTTTTTTTTTATACGCGTTTTTATACGCGAGATTTACGTTTTCGTATAATACAAAGTATCCCAAATTATACAACCGCGAAGTTTACATCACTCCTAAAGTATAACCAGAACTAATTGAAACATTTTTTCATAGTTTAAGTCCGCGAGGCAAATATCTTTCATAAAATATAAAATAACCAGAATCAAATTAAACATATTTTTACCTTATAGACTTTCCCCAACGCGCGTAATAATCCCGGCCACATGAAACGTTTTTATATGTTTTAATAGCGCGGGACCTATGTTTTCCTATATAATATAAGATAACCCGGGCCGAACGGAAGCAATTTTATATACTTTATAAAATAGTGAAACTTGTACTTCTGTAAAACCGTAAATAAACCCCGACCCCCACGAGATTATTTTATATAATTTTTTAGAATAATGAAATTTCATACATCTGTAAAATTGTAAATAAGTCCCGATTCTCACGGAATTACTCTATATAATTTTCTAGAATAATGGAATTTTATACACCTGTAAAATTGTAAATAAGTCCCGATTCTCACGAGATTATTTTATATAATTCTCTAGAATAATGGAATTTGTACACCTGTGAAATTGTAAATAAACCCCGATTCTCACGGAATTACTCTATATAATTTTAAACGAAATGAAAATCTAGATTATTATGGGCTGAACCTGATACCCCGCGAGATCAGCTATATATTTTTCACTAGACGTATTTTTAATCCCAGAATTTATTCGCTATAATTTTAACGGACTCTTACTATTAAACATAAACAAAAAAAATTATTAAAATAAACTAAATATTCTTTCGATAACTAAAATAAACCCGGTCTAATCGAAACATTTCATATAACGAAATATTATATGCCTTACAAATGTAAAAATTAAAATGAGACCTCGCGTATTTAGCAAAAGATAGGTATTTTTATAAGACTTATTTAAAATCGAATCTGTTAATAACAACTCCTTTATCTTTTAACAACTTCCCGCGTGTTTAGCATAAAATAGGTATCTTTATAACGCACAGCTAGTTTCCAGAGATCCGCCAATACTATACTTAGTAAAACGAAAATTTAACTAAATTTGAACTCTACCGTTTCCTGAAATTCTGCGAATATTATTCTGTGAACCTAGTAAGACGACAAAAATAATTAACTTTATAGAACATAGTGATTTCCGAAGTTCCGATATGCCAGATTAATTACCTTTATAAAATAAAATCAAACCCGTACTCTGAGTTAAAACCCTTTTAACAGGACCTCGCGTATTTAGCATAAGATAGGTATTTTTATAAGACTTATTAACAATTTCCCGCGTGTTTAGCATAAAATAGGTATCTTTATAACGCACAGCTAGTTTCCGGAGATCTGCAAATATCAGTTCTATATATGCCGGACTAATCAACTTAATAAAGCGCAGTAATTTCCGAAGTTCTAATATGCCAAATTAATTACCCTTTATAAAATAAAATCAAACCCGTACCCCCCTTTTCTTTTATCGTGAGCAATCAACAATGTCGAAGAGTATAATTACCCGTGCACCACTTTCACTTGAAGCTAAACTATAATTTTCAAACACTGGGACACTCTAACTCGACGGTAACAATCACTCACGGTTCTATCACTCAAAAAAAACAACCGACGCGGATTTTGCACCCTCGTAGATGTCCACACCGACTGCCTGAATTCTGATTCCGCGTTACCTCTAATACCCCTCCCAGCAGCCAAAGGTCCTAAGTCGTGTGTTTCCAGGATTTTCTATATCCTACTTTCCTTGATACCCAAATCTTTGTCCCTTAGATTCAGTTCGGCAAAGAAAAAACACATTCCCTCTTGGACCTGTCAGTTTAACTCCACCTTCTGTTGTGGTCCCTGTCTCTGTTTTGGGGCGGACTCAGTGGCTTCGGACGATTTAAATTCGCTTCACAAGCGCGATAATTAATTTTTAATATTTAATTTCTAAGTTCAGTCCATATTGTCGTTTGATCAACCGTAACCACAATCTATCGGGTACTCCCCTAATCATAGTTGATGTTTCTTCATTATCTACCATTATCATGTCCCGTTCCCTCGTATTTTCACTCGTCTTTATCGGAAATTTAACGATCCTTGGCTGCTATATCATTGTATCAATTTCCCTACACTCAACATGTACACACTGCATACCTAGATAAAACAATCGTTCAAAGGTACTATACCTAATTTTAAATTAATTTTGGGCGATCTTTTCTCGTGGATCATCCAATGAATCCTGTCTTTTGCCCGCGGCTCCCGCGCACAGGGACGTATTAGTCCCTCCGTTGCGGAATTTAAACATAATTTGTAACCATTTATTATTATTTTTATTGGCAGTAAGATTGATCCACAAAATAACTATGTTACATAGACAGTGAATATTCTCGAACAATATAATACTGGAAGAGTACTATTCGCTATAACACAATAAACTATTAATGTAAGTTAAAGTAAATTTTTAAATTCAGTGGAAAATTTTTAAGATCGTTTTGCTTTTAATTTTTCCCAAAACAAAATAAATAAATAAACACACAAATACACACTCACACAACCCACTATTGGACATGTTTTTATTATTCTTTTATCGATTGTATGTATGTGTTTTCGCGTAATTGGCCCAAAACTCTGTGCATCAATTATTGTCTTTTCTTCAAAGATTGATTAATTATATGGCTGTAAGAAACCCAATAAATGAAAATAAATAAAATAAATAAGTAAATAAACCTCCAGTGCCGCAGGCAAGGCGTCGGATTAATTCAGTGCTTATTTATTGCCAAGGTACTGGACGCCTCCGCTGATAACTATATACCACTCACCATGTTCTTAGAGGTGTGTTGAAAGATTGCTAGTATCTGTCGAATCGGTCTCAAGTAGTTGTCTGTATTTGTACGTTTATCATTATTACATGCTCTTGCTATATCCGTTCCACTTCACATTATTGTTCCTCCCGTCTTCGAATTTCTATCACACTATGTTCTCCTATGTTTTTGGTACTTATATGCTTGCTTTTTACTTGCATTTACTCCTATATATATTTGTTTCATTTATCCATCCATCTATAAGATCCCCATACGCTTTATCCTTTTATTTCATGTGTATATGGGCCGCAAATTCATATTATTTTATTTACAATATTCTTATCTAGATACACTTGTTCCAATTATGTTTTGTGGGTTATTACTACCAAACCCGGCGAAATCTGAGCTAGAATAGCCAATCGTATACACGTTACCCGTCCTGTTGAAACTACGCTAACGTCGGACAGGTTTGTAGTGATTACATAGTTAATATATTGTATCTATATTTGAGTATATTATTTTCTTGTCGTGCCATTAATATGCTTACACGTTATCGTTATCTCTTTCCTAACTGTATATACCGTCATTGCGCAATTACCTATCTGTTGTAAAAGCCTGAAGAGCGTTAGTCTACAGATAAATATAATAGAATTATAGTTAACTTTCCTATCTGCCTACGTTATCCGACTCCCGCGAAACGAAAATGAATCATTATTCGCTTCTCGACAGAGCGTTAGTCTACAGATAAATATAATGGAATTATAGTTAACTTTCCTATCTGCCTACGTTATCCGACTCCCGCGAAACGAAAATAAATCATTATCCGCTCAGTTAAGGTCACCCCTCTGGTACATCGTATACGTTTAATCCGTGCTTCATGGCTAATTCCTATAAATTATTTATGGGGCGTTTTGCTCTCGCGATTCCCCAATTAGGACCCGCCTTCCTTACTTTCGCTCATATTCTGCATCTCTGTTGCCCGGGAATCCACTCGAGACCACGATTAATGACATTTAAACGGTCTCAAAAATCCAGCAAAAAAGCCCATAATTCAGAAACCTCGTGGAACTGTCAATATCATCGTCACCTTAGAGTAGACGTTAATCGGTTTTTTAACGGCTCAAAACGCAATAACCGCGACCCAAAACTCTGAAAACCGTGTTCAGCATTTTTTATGGGAAGCACATGTGGACCGCTCGGACCGCATCGATCGTCAACCATTTGTACCAAACACGGCTTTACCACAAGATTAATATGATTTATAAGAATTGAATAGTAACTGCCCGTAACCTATATCCGATCAATCGCTACTAACTCCCCCCCAATACTAGCGTTTCATCATTCCCAAATTTTTGTAGCTCCAATACTCCGCCAGGTGGGTTTAGCTCAATTTTTCCCGCGTAGCATTTAAATCATCTTAGAGTTCAAAATAAAAATAATAAAATAAATAAAAAAATCTATAGAAACAGGTGATTCATCACAACCCTTCACGGTCGACATAATTTACGCATTTTCATAAATTAGTAGGACCTGCAGGTCCGATGAACTGTGTCACGGCCTTATGCAAGGTCAGGCCTATACGTGACATAGTTTGTAGCCCTGTGGGATACATGCAAAACCTGTAATTAACCATTTTTTGTCTTCAGACCGATATCAGTACGGCCGCTCACGGGTCTAGTTCCTAGAAAGCGCCGCGAGATGGCACCAGTCGCGGTTCAAACCGCGGCGACAGAGAGGGGAGATTTGGCTCACTCTGATTGGGTTACGTAACATGCTGTCATATCATATCTTGTAAATCTCTGAGAATGTTATATAATAAAAAGGTTTTGTAGAGCGGTCACCTGTTACGCTTACGCGTGGTGATTTAAACGCTGTCGGGCCACTTTCATCTGCATTTTATTTATCTCCCGATACCTATTGGAGAATTCTGCTGGGACCTGACTACTGCAGTGAATCTACGATCCAGCCTCCGCGATCTTCGGCGCCTCTGGCTGAGAATTTTGGACGACGGCCGGCGCTTCTCTATGACGAGTTTCGCATCACAGCGAAAGTATGCTGTTTGACACGAGACACCCGTGCTGTATTTCTCCGGCCATTACTACGCTTCTTGGCCGACGGAGCGGACTGAGCGGACCGCCCTATATTTTTGTTTGTTCTGTGCGGAACAAGCTGGTCCTGTCGAGACGGATTGCTGAGCTTCGCTTCACCACAGCAGAGCAACTGGCCGTACTCAAGCCAGTTCACCGTGCCTCGCTTCATCACAGCGCAGCCGAGAGAGAAGCCGCCTTCCATGAGAGCCAGCGGCGACCTAAGGCCCGACTGATACACGATCCTTCACGGGGGGAGAATCCTGATGACCTGATGATCCACGACGACCCGGATGGTGCCCCTGATGGTCCGAGATGAGGACCAGTCGGCGCCAACCTGGAGCAGCCATCGCAGTCGACAGCACCCCAAGGAGGGGTGCCCTCCCCCGCAGCGACTGTGAATGCAGCCAGCAGCGCCCTGACGTGAAGGGCGCGATCCAATGCAGTGACGGCAGCGGTCCACCACCCTCAGCGTGGACCACCCGACCAACCTGGAGCGGCCAATGCTGACCTGGGCCAACGCCGGCCACCCCGCTCCGACCGATGGTGGTCAACATGCCGTGCCTGTCGGTAGCCGCCAATGCCAGCTAGCCAGTTGAGACCTGCGCTGGAGGTGCCTTGCCGCAGCCGACAGGATAGAACGCCAGAGCACATCATGGCGTAATGAGTAAGTGACACTGCACACATATATTTAATTTTGGTGATGGGTTTGAAAAGGTGTAGCATAATGGCACACTTCGTTGAGAAGGAAGAGGGCGGTAAAGGCATGGCCTTCGCCTCAGCGAAGTATAAGTGGCGAAACAAGCCAGTTTCAATTCATTGAAGTTTTAAAGTTTTGAAATTTTAAAGTTTTGAAATTTTAAAGTTTTTGAAATTTGAAAGTTTTTGGAATTTAAAAGATTTTTTGAATTTAAAAATTGTTCAAAAAAGTGAAAGAATTTTTGCCATTATGGGCCTTTTCTTAATGAATGAAAATAGAGGGCGTGAACACCCCGCCCTGCCTCTGATGTTAAATTTCAGCCACGCCAAAATACGTGTAAAAATACGTGTAAAAATACGTGTGTATATATACGTGTGGAATACATAATATGTGTGAAAATATAATTTTCTGTACGGGTGAATATATACATGTGAGATAATAAGTGTGAAATATGTTTACATTTAAAAAATGTTTGAAAATATTCTCATAACCCGTGCGACCAAATTGTCGCCGCCGCCGCAGCGAAGCGACAGCGCGGCCCCCCAACGACCGCTGCGGCGCACCGCGGAGCTATAGAGATGCTCGCAAAATTTAAAGAATTAGCGCGCAAAGTAAAAACTTTGCACGCGCGATGAAAGAAAGATGAAGAAATAATAATAATAAAAATAATAAAATGAAATTTTATAAAGTAATTTTATTTTCAAATATAAAAGTGAAAAATGAAATTTTATAAATTTTATTTTAAAATATAAAAAAGTGAAAAATGAAATTTGTGAAATAATTTTATTTTCAAAAATATGAAAAGTGGAAAATGAAATTTTATAAAATAAATATTTTTTCAATATTTATTAAAGTGAGAAAACGCGCGTGTGTTGTGAAACTATGTGAAGTTCAGTTACGACCGCGCGCATGTGATAGCCACCCGAAAAGTAATTTAAAAGGTATACTGGCAGATCACATATCCGCGCCGCCATGCTCTGGGTCAGGACACACACACGCATACAGCGGTCGCTAGCAGCGCCCGCGGCCGACGGCGATCTGGGAGCTCAGATGCAAGCTCATTTTATCTAAAGCGATTTGCTCGCTAAAGAATTGCCGTCGCGGCCCGCGTCAAAGAAACGACGCATCGACGTAAATATTATAGAAGGCGCTGCTCGCCAATACCTACTGGCCAGCAAGAAAGAGACCGCTTGTGAAAACGAGAAAGACGGATAAAATGTGGCATGTGCCGAGGCATACCGGGCGATAATAAATTAATATTTGAAAGTGGTCCCCCATGCCTTGCCAATAGCCGAAAAGGCGGCGCGGGTAGCGACGTTATACCTACCGCACGTGGCGCAATGTGGTGATATTTAATCCCAACGAGTCGGGAAAAAATACGCGCTTAATTGATGCAACAAGGAATGCCGCAGTGAGTCGCGGATTGATAAGTTTTGCACAAGTCGGGACGGCTGGAAGCGCCTTTAGCACCGCTAGATGGCGCAGCCTCCGGCCTAAGCGTATCACGCGCGTGAAAGAGAGAGCACTATGCTCGACGGATGAGCGCGTCACGCGCGTGAAAGAGAGAGCACTACGCTCGACGGACGAGCGCGCCATGCACATGGGAAGAGAGAGAGGTACGATGACGTAGCCCGCCGAGACAGAGAGGGACAGCGATAGCAGAGCTCGCACCTCAGCGGAGAGCTTGACTTCACCACTGAAAGTACCTACGGCGGCGGAGAACACGCTGTAAACCTTCTGCAACGCCTTACGAGGGCATACCGCGCGACAGGTGGTCAAGAATTAATGAAATTTATGGAATTCGCGCGAAGCAGAAGCCTCTCTCTATTCCATGGATGGAATTGCCAGCGGCTTTCATTACCACGGGAGTGAATGCCGCTAAGAAAATCAAAAAAAAGAAGGAATAAATAAATAAATAAATGTAATAAATTTATAGATTATGGCGCACTGTACTATTTAAAAGAAAAATGGTAAAAGTAACTAGACAAGATGAGCTTGTCCAAACAGCCGCCATAGCGCGTCAAACGCCTGGTGGGAAATTAAGAAAAATAAATATACCATAAAAAATGGTCGGGGCAATGTAAGCCGAGATCAGACCAAAAGTTGGCCATTCATGATGTAAATTATATATGTGCGTCGAGCGACTGGTCGGGCTGATGAATTAAATAGCTGTGTGGTTTCTGAATTAAATAAAATTAATACAAATACTAGTGGAGCCAAATGTTATATGTGGATTAGTGTAAAATCAGCTTGACCATGGCTCAATGTATTGTGGAAATGCGCGATCTAAAAGTGGCAAGTGCGCCGGAATCGTAAATACCACCACTGCTACTCACAAGACCAGGCGCGGCACATGTATTTGGAATGAAATTGAGACAACACCGATTGAGCGGTGTCACGGTCCGCCAGAAAGAGACGGCAACAACCTGCCCTATCGCGCGGCGGAACGCGTGATGTCAACATAAAGAAAAATACCTACTGAGTCATACGCGGGAAGTGCGAGCGGATAGAAAGCCGCACGATTGCCACTAATAAAAAGACAGTATGACGATTCGGCGGAGTAACGTGGCCAACTCTGACAAAGATTGCGCGTAGTGCGGTCACGCAGGTAATAGTGTTGACACCGCGTGGTGTGACTTGAGCCTATTACGCGCACTCAGAGGAAAAGTGTCAAAATGGAATCTAATGAGAATCCAGGCAGAATCGGGCAAGAGCCGAATTTCATGAAAATGACCGGTCGCTAAGGCAAGTGTTCGACGAGCGATACGGTGTTAATGAAATCCCTGCTTGGTGATGGGAAAGCCTTGTGCGGCCATTGAGAATACACATATAAAATGTAAATAATAACAACAAATATGAACCATGCTGAGTCAGCATACGGGCGCGAGAGTAGCGCCGCCGGCAGAGTGAGATAGAAGACGTCATCCCGAGCCTTGGGCCGCTGTGCGATGACGTCACTCGCCGCCCGAGAGAGAGAGATAACGATGCGAGCGCCAAAGCGAGACCGATGATGGTATCCGAATCCTCCCAAGTGTTTGAAGTTTTACGATAAAAATTGGTACATCTTTATTTCCATTAATGTGACAAATTTGGGGTTTTCTTGCAATATCATTTGATGATATTTTTTGCGGGAAAAAATAATGAGGCATTTTGTGTAATTTGTATTTCCAATGACTGTTGCATTTTATGTTATGAAGTAAAAATCACTTGGGGACGCCTAGGGCGTCATGGTGCACTCATTGTCCGCCTTCCGAGGAGTTGAGCGTACTTGAGACATGCGAGGATCCCTCTCCTTTGAGGCGATTCCCGTGCTTATGTGGGAACGGAAATTATGTGGAATTTAACCTACTGGTTTTATATGTATTGGGTCTCGTTTGAGACAATAAGACCGTATTTATACGGCATTGAGATTTATATTTTTGCCTTGCACAGTGGGGACTGCTCCTGCATGTCGCGAGGGTATGGACGGACCTGGTCCGTGTGATTGTTATTTCCAGAGAAGGAGCGTTCAGACTGCAGGCTGAGTGCCCCGCCTAGAGCGTCCGGAGGGAGGCGCGCTAGGTATTTGGCTGGCGTTTGTAAGTATGAGTACTCACCGCTTGGTTAGACCAAGTGGCAAAGGGCCGCCCACGCCAGAGAAGGAGCAGCCGATGGTGACCCAAGTGGCGACATGGCTGCAGGAATAAGGTATCTGCTAGCTTGGTGAAAGATCCAAGAGGCAAAGGGCCGCCCCGGGCCATAATGCGGGGTTCGAGCTGTCACCTTGGTGAAAGACCCAAGTGACAAAGGGCCGTCCCAGGCCTAGTATGGGGACCAAATTATCTGTCACCTTGGTGAAAGACCCAAGTGACAAAAGGCCGTCCCAGGCCTAGTATGGGGATCAAATTATCTGTCACCTTGGTGAAAGACCCAAGTGACAACAGGCCGTCCCAGGCCTAGTATGGGGAACAAATTATCCGCCATCTTGGAGGAGAACCAAGTGGCGGAGGCCAGGGCCGCGGTCACTTAGACCTGCGCCGGTTGTGAGCCGTCCCAGGCCTAGTATGGGGAATGAATTATCTGCTATCTTGGAGGAGAACCACATGGCGGAAGTCAGGGTCGCGGTCTTTTAGACCTGCGCCGGCTACAAAGTCAGGGTCGCGGTCTTTTAGACCTGCGCCGGCTACAAAGTCAGGGTCGCGGTCTTTTAGACCTGCGCCGGCTACAAGTCAGGGTCGCGGTCTTTTAGACCTGCGCCGGCTACAAAGTCAGGGTCGCGGTCTTTTAGACCTGCGCCGGCTACACAGTCAGGGTCGCGGTCGTTTAGACCTGCGCCGGCTACAAAGTCAGGGTCGCGGTCTTTTAGACCTGCGCCGGCTACAAAGTCAGGGTCGCGGTCGTTTAGACCTGCGCCGGCTGTATAACCAGGGTTGCGAGCACCTGTACTAGTGCACGGAGCTCACTCATAGGAAGGGATTCCACCAGGGTTGCGAGCACCTGTACTAGTGGAAGGAGCTCACCCATACACAAAGCTGCAAGGCCAAGAGGCCAAGGCCAGGAGGGCCCGGGCCGTGCGCTGTGGGGTGCGCAGGGCCCGCCGAAGGCAGCGTCCTGTCCTAACCGTGAAGTACAGACAAGCTGCACGGGGGGAGAATGTTACGGACAGGACAAGACCTGATCATACCATCAGGCAACAGAACACTCGAGTTCTAAATGCCAAGCAGAGCGGAGATTGCATTCTCCACAAAGGCCCCTTTCAGGGCCGCTGCCGATGGCCGCCTCGGTTGGGGGTGGGTACCGTGCCGAAGACGGCGCGCGAGTTTTCGGCCGCGGTGGTCGCTTTCGATCGTGGCGGGCGTCAGGCGGCGGCAACCGAGAAAGGGGGAAGTGAATTGGGAGGAAGTAGCTTCATAAAATCACATCTCGCTGGGAGCAATAAAAATGCGTACACGACATGGACTGAAATGTATATGTTTTTACTGAGAAATTTTATATGAAAATCTTAATTTTCAGATTTTCAGAGTTTTTAAGATTATGGAATTTATTGAATTGTTTCAGAGATCTCAATGAGACTGAAGCACAATTGTATGTAATAAAAACGTCGCATTTCATTGCTCCAAGTAGAGGAAAGAGAGCGGGAGGTGATTTTATTCCACATATAAAGAGCATTGATGCCTGATTGCCATGACAACCGGGTATCATCATCATCAGCACTTGGTCACCCCCGACCCAGTCGGGCGTGAATACCGTGTCTAAGTCGGTAACCTGGGCGACAGGTCTGGAACTCGCAATTAAAAGATGAATCGAGAGAAATGATGCTCTCGGAAAGTAAAATTACGCCTCGCTTTGAACATGTAAATGTGTTGTACAGCGTGATCCAGACATGTCTTTCATACTGGCACAATATTGTATTATAAATGCTAATGAATGTCTCTGATTTCAGAATTTGGAATTCCTTGTTGAAATCCAGGAGCTTGACAGAATTGCATCTTGACTGTATGTAAAAATGGAATGTCACATTTTATTGTTCAATAAAAGAGAAAGCGGGAGGTATTTTTATTTGCGTAAGACGCAAGTTTGCCCTATTATCTGAACCATTTTGGTTGAACACTGAAAGTAAAGTCATTTTAAAATCACGGCAAACTCAGTTGCCGGTCACTTTGAAGAAATTACATGGTCAAAAATATTTTATGAAATTTACCTAAAATAAAGAGTTGTCAAGTAAATGCACACACACACACTGCGCGATATAGTGAGTTATCGGCAGTGATATGGTAAAAACACATTTTTTCTGATAATTGAATATCTTATGGGAATTAATCAAAGTGAGATTGCAGCTCTCACAGACTTAAAATCAAACTGAAACCTTTTTTACAGTGTTCTCAACAAGAATACTTCTTAAGTTAATGTGTTTTTACGCATGTAAAGTTGTACCGGGACGCCGGAGAAAGCTAAATGAGAAAGTTTTCTCCGCGGCCCCCTTTGAAGGGATATAGCGCAAGTAATATTTGCATGACAGACATGAAAATATTACTGCAAGACGCACCCAGTCAATACCTATCCATTGGTAATGCTAAGACATCGATAAACATTTGGTCACTAATTTTTAATGAATTTAATCTGACCACCACTGAGGTAAATTTCCGCCGGAATCACAAAAATTGAAATAACTTTTGACAGAAGTATCCGATCTTGATGAATCTTTTTGCATCATGATTGCAAAGTAAATACCTATTTAGAGAGTATACACATGCCTATATAGGCTCATGTTTTGACTTGGAAGAAAAATTGACCTTTTGAACTTTTCTTAAAAACGCGATAAGTATTAAAAACCACTTTGTCCATAGACGAAAGTGGTATCAAAATACTCGTTAGGGCGAGTACTATGCAGTAATCATGGAAAGCATCGCGTAACAATTAAATTACCTACTTTTATGACCTGATTTAACTTCGACCCTTCACGGTCGACATAATTTACGCATTTTCATAAATTAGTAGGACCTGCAGGTCCGATGAACTGTGTCACGGCCTTATGCAAGGTCAGGCCTATACGTGACATAGTTTGTAGCCCTGTGGGATACATACAAAACCTGTAATTAACTATTTTTTGTCTTCAGACCGAGATCAGTACGGCCGCTCACGGGTCTAGTTCCTAGAAAGCGCCGCGAGATGGCACCAGTCGCGGTTCAAACCGCGGCGACAGAGAGGGGAGATTTGGCTCACTCTGATTGGGTTACGTAACATGCTGTCATATCATATCTTGTAAATCTCTGAGAATGTTATATAATAAAAGGTTTTGTAGAGCGGTCACCTGTTACGCTCACGCGTGGTGATTTAAACGCTGTCGGGCCACTTTCATCTGCATTTTATTTATCTCCCGATACCTATTGGAGAATTCTGCTGGGACCTGACTACTGCAGTGAATCTACGATCCAGCCTCCGCGATCTTCGGCGCCTCTGGCTGAGAATTTTGGACGACGGCCGGCGCTTCTCTATGACGAATTTCGCATCACAGCGAAAGTATGCTGTTTGACACGAGACACCCGTGCTGTATTTCTCCGGCCATTACTACGCTTCTTGGCCGACGGAGCGGACTGAGCGGACCGCCCTATTTTTTTGTTTGTTCTGTGCGGAACACTAACTGTTAAACTTAAATTGAAACACACTTGAGCTTGTATTCAACACTCTTTATTCACAGCAACTTACTTCAGTGGGCAGCATTATTGTTACATATTATTTTCATACACACGAATATAAATGTATTATAAACCAACACTCATTCATCAAATAAAAAATCGAAGTATAGACAATCAAAATATAAAAATGATATATGAGAAATAAATAATAATTATGTACGTACTATCATGAAAACAAATTTAATTAAATGATAACTATTTGTATAAAGAACCTAGTTATATTATTATAATATTCAATTTACTATTAACACATTTTCTTATTTCTAAAATTTCTAATTTATCAAACTTTAATTCTGTAAAATTTGTAAACCCTTATTAATATCAAAATAATGATCCAAAACAAAAGGTGATTAGAAAACTCGGAATAATTATTGTTATTTAAACACTTATTAATTAAATTGTATTTTTTTTATTTATTTTTAGTATAGAAAGCTGGTTGAATGACATTTGGCATTTTTTCAACTATTAAATTTTAAATTTGATTATTTATAAATATAATTTTTCTCCAATGCTTTTCAGTATCAAATATTGGAGGGCAAACAAAAGATTTAAAAAAAACTTCTTCGTATACTTTTTAGTTAACATACTGTCTATTAATTTTGTATTAATTGTTGTAATAAATATTGTTTTCAAAATGATTTCTTGAAACATGCACAAATATACACGCTTTTCACGAAATGAACGACTTTTTTCACGAATTTTTCGATTTTTGGTAAATTTTGTATTTGCATCAAAGTAATGGGGTTCTGCAAAGCAAATACAATTTTGTAGTACTACAATTACTTCACTTAAAAATAGAGAGGACTGTGAAAACAAAATTAACATTTTACTTAACAACCCCACTTATGAAAAAGCGAAGCATTGTCCTACTTCTAAAATTATCATAAACACGTCTAAAATTATTGATAGTAAAGATTCACCTATACCTATTGATTTATGAAAGAGTTTGTCATTTTTAACTCTAAATGGTTACGGATATTTTATACGATCCGTATTTTTTCCGAGAAACGATTCTCGACGTTTCGTTGAATTCATATTCAACGTCATTAGGAGGACGACCTGTACCGGCGGAGGCATAGGGTGGACTGATTAATGCTTCCGGGGGCGTAAATTATATGCACTTTGTTGTGGAGTATACACTTCTATGATAGAGGTCGCCAGTGTGCAATTTGTACTAGTGTCGGTGGACCTTTCTGCGATGTCTCTCAAAGGTTGAATGAAAGTCGTAAGAACAGGGCGCCAAATACTTGATAGTTTATTACTGTCATCTCTATTGAAATTGGAATGTTTGTATATTTTAATGGATTCCCTCACTGATCTGGGTATAAGGTGCGGTTCTGTTGATAAGATTTTTGTCTTGTCAAATCTGATGAAGTGACAGAGATTCCCCTTGGATGCATGTTCGCAGATTGCCGATATATTGGAGTTGTTGCTAATTGCTCCAATATGTTCCTTCAAACGTATAGCGATATTGCGTTTGGTTTGTCCTATGTAGAACGCACCACAATCGCATGGAACAATCAGAGGTCTCACTGACAAAATCAGCCGGGTGTTGCTGAAATTAAATATAAAAACAATTTTCAGCCCCCATAGTTCGATCTCACGTATGTTGGGTAGTGTGAAAGATAACACACCGTTCGAGTCTCCAGGCGTATACAAAGTGCCATGCGATTGTGGTGCGTTCTACATAGGACAAACCAAACGCAATATCACACTGGCACAGCACTCTATCGTAGAAGAAGTGAACACTCCACAACAAAGTGCATATAATTTACGACCTAGGAGTAAATAATCAGTGCGGCCTACACCTCCGCCGTGATAGGACGCTCTTCTGATGACGCTGAATAAGACTTCAGCGAAACGTCGAGAATTGATTCGGAGTAAAACATAACGTTTCACACTTAAACATTTACACATATCACACTCAGTGAGTACCTAATTCCAATTCCAGAACCTGTTACGAAGCGCAAATCAATGAAAAGTGCTTCTTGAATTCAATTGACGAATTATTTGCCTCGATTTAGTATAAACTAATTATTTACAAAATTAAGCTTCTTCTGCCATCTTAATTTGAATTATTACCACAAGGTACGTGAAGATGAAACTAAAAATCGTATAAATTAATCCAAGATTAAGTTCAAACATTTCACAAGCAGTAAATTGTGGAAAACGTCGGGTAGTTAATTGCATCCAGGATTCCAATTCCTCCTTGCCTTCTGCAAAAAAATGAAAAATTAAAAAAAACTTTTTTTTATAATTTAAAAATCAGCCTATGTTGAATTTAAACTATTATTGTCAAAAACTTATCACTCAACAACTAGAATTAGGTGACAGCTCTATAATAATGACAATTTTGCATGTTTTCAATCAACATCGCATACGGTATGTACAATTTTAAAATTAGAGAACTGTCGATTTGAAATAAATTATTATTTAGCAGATATGAGATGTATAAAAGCAATGCCAGCAATATAAAAAAAATCTATTGTATTTTGATTGCTCTAAATCTGCATCATAGATAAGATAGGTAATACATAATCTGCATCAAGTAATGCGTTTTTTTTTCAGATCATTTTAAAATACATTTAGATATAAATGAATGCGTAGAAATATTATAATATATTTAAATTTAATTAAACTTTTATCCAAATTAAGTATAAAGTCGCCCAATAGGCCTAGCAGCTAGTATCGGCAAGAGCCGATTACAGGGGTTCATGTCTCGCAGCGGCCACCATCGGCCGCGATGCGGTCTCCATAGCCACCCGCGGGGCATAGCAGGAGGCAATGCGCGAGAGTCAATTCCAGACACTATCGGTCGCGCAGCGGACAGTACAGCCAATAGCCAATTACAGACACCAAAGGCCGCCCAGCGGCCAGTATAGGGCCTAGCAGCAAGTAATCGGCGTTAGGCCCGGTTGTTTCAAGTTCGATCAAAGTAAGCGTTCTTTTAAAGCATAGATTTTTACGTTCTCCACCAATCAGACGATCCGTTTTCGTAAAAATCTATGCTTTGATCGACCGCTTACTTTGATCCAACTTGAAACAACCGGCCCTTAGTCGATTTCTTAAAGGTTGCCATTACTTGCTTGCTTAGCGGTTAACCGATTGCTTGTCGCTCGGGACTGGCATAAAAAACTAATTGTAATAAAATAAAGATTATAAAGATTTCCATACACTTTTCCCAAATAAACAGCTTTATCCCTTTGAGACTTCTATGATACATCTTAATCAAAAACTAATTGAGCTAGGAATGCAAATATTTTGCTGTGTGTTAGAACGGGTAAACGCATGCAGTTAATTTTTATATCTAACATTCTTAGAAACCAGACAGGCAACTTGTGGTCCTTTACTTTTCATCTGCTACTCGTACTTTATAAATAAGGTTGTAAAAAATTAATTCATTCAATTCGAAATATGCGTGCAAATAGCAAAGGTTAGAAGGCTTCCCTGTATACAAACGGTGAAAATTATTTTAAATGTTGATATTTCAAATTGAAAAAAACAAATCATTATTTGCCAAATGTCTATATTTATATCATTATGGTGACAAGACTGCTTTCAATTCAATTTGCAATGCAATCAACAATGCAATTCAATATTACATATACCTACCTATATTTTTTCCGCACAAGATCTTATCAATGTGAACGGCAGTTCTTTTTGCTTCCCACCTTACAAAATCACAGGACGATAATGTGAGAATCAAGACTGTGATGTCATAGCTCAGATATATACTGGATGTCACAATTGCTTCCGGGCTGGCACCATCTGAAAGCTTCATAATACGTGTAGTTAACCTGTGGATTTTGTTTGTTGCCAAATATTTATAATTATATTAATATTGAGATATAGTATGCTTCGTAATATTGAGAATATATCGACGGTCCCTACATAAACTAAGACATCTACATAAAAGCAATTTTACACGAGAAATGACCAGGTGGAATTTCGTTTCAGGTGGAATTTCGTTAGGTGCAATGTAAGGATTCTGAAGTTGTTCATTCTGTATACATGAACTCTCCAGAACAGTGGCTCTCAAAGTTGACAGAACCGCGACCCACCAAAATAAATTTAAATTTCGGGACCCACTTCCTGTCTCATATTTTCCCAATTCATATTGTAACCTGACTAACATTTTTCCAATTCATATTGTAAAAAATGTTCAGTTAAGAAAAAAGTAAAACCTCCAAATATAACCGAAATTTTTAATTACGAAAAATGTTAAAATGTGATATTTTAATGGGAATGATGAATTTTTTGTCTGTTTTTTGTCATAACAGCATTAGCGTTGACTTCAATTTCAGTCATTTTTAATCGCAGTGAATTCGATATGTCCAATTTATTTCTGTATTTAGTCTTAATAGAAACCATTCCACTTCACGTAAGGTAGTGAAGAGGAGGAGGACTTTCATGGCTTCGTCAGACGAACAGGGATAAGCATCAGCAACTGAAAGCCAGAATTTTGCTAATTGCTCGCGATTAAAAATATTTTTCAGCGACATATCTTCTGATAAATCAATAAGCTCTTCACTTGCTTTTGTTGACATTTCAGTCGGTATATTGTCTTGAAATGGATTTTAAATCCAGTTTATCCCGTTGAACTTTTTCATCTCTTCTTCGAAGTTGGCGTTAAAGTTATTTTTCAACTCTGTTAAATGAGTGAAAATTGCAGACACTACATTGATATCTGGATGCACTTCGTTATCTATAATAAACACGTCACGACCAGGACGAGACGTGTTGCGCGGTGTTGTCACTGCGATCCACCTAGTATCCTTTCGCAATCTATCAGTGGGTCGCCCCCCATAGTCTGGGAAACACCGCTCCAGAATCTTCTTTGTGCTCTGCTCCATCGCACAATGCCTTCGGTGCCACGGTTTCTTCATTGCTGATTCAATATCTAGGTAATCCCTTTGATTGTCCTTAAAGTTTTCATTTCCGATGTTCTGAGTAGACTCTTTGTTCTAGTTGTGACAGCTCTTGTTTCAGCACCATACGTCGTGATTGGTCTGACACATGTCTTGTACATTCCCGCTTCCAAATAATTTTTCGAAAACATCCAGATGTGGCGGAGGCTTTATTGGATTGCTACCTAAGGCCGGCGCCACACTGCGCGGATCTTCCGCGGCGAAACGCCGCTACATTTCTTTCCATACAATATGCGCTTATCAAACACACAGCGCGAACGATCAGTCGATACGTTTGCTTTGCCAATTTGACGCAACGGAAGATCCGCACAGTGTGGCGCCAGCCTAACTTTGGCGTTGCTCGAGATCTCTGCACCTAGGAGTTAGTAGTTTTTTTTTTTTTTATCTGTTACACTTAACAAAGATCCTGCTAACTATGAATATGTTTTCAGCAGGTTTCTTTCTAATGAATATACTTAAAAACCATTTAATAAGAGTGTTGGCTTACATAAAAATTTATAAAATTATAAAAAAAACTAGCGAGCCTTACAGCAGTCGCATATGATGTGTTTGACATCTCGCAATTAAAAATATCAATTGAGCAGCACTTATCAATACTGTCTATACTTTTATTTTTAATTGTAAATCTCACAATTAAAAATATTAATTGAGCATTTGATTAAATGCAAGCAAAGAATTTAAACAAAATTTAATAATGCTAATACCTATTTATTTATTAATTAGTAAATACAAGTAAAGAAAATGTATGTGAATTTATTTATTATTGAATTTTGCCACACTAGGTAGGTACCGTATATCCACATACGCATTTTGTTTAGAAATGTGTGTGGTCAATTATGTTTTTATTTATTTTATGAGAACTCTGAATAAATATTTAAAAATAATCACAAAAATTACATAAAATTTTAGAATGTAAATCATTGAGGGTAGTTATTGTTTACATTAATGTTAAAAAAAGTATTTATTGGATAGTTTCGAAGATAAAAGCCAAAATATATCAGGCTACAACATCCACATGCTTGACACCAGCTTAGCAACATATATACAAAATCAGAAGCATTGGCTGGTAGTATGCATCTTCGCTGTGATGGGACTTGCTGGACATTGATTTGTTTATGAACAATGATTTTTTGTCCATTGCGAGTGCTCCGCGCGCGCTCATTGGTTAAATTAAATTGCGCGCATCTTATTTCCTGTTACGCATTTCCGTTCTTTTTCACGAAATCACTGCCACAGATTGCAGGAAAGGGAGAGGAAAGCTTATTATTAAATTATGATTATGAAAGATTATGATTATATTAAAGAAAGATTACACATCAAAAAATAGTTAGTAACACACAGTCTATTTTGTTCAGTTTTTCGGTTCACTATTGTTCATACAATTTCCGAGAATATTGATTTTTCTTTACTCTTGTGTATTCCTTTACTAATTGTTTCATCCATTTAGACTTTTATTGTATGTGTCTTTTGTATTTTTCATATTTATATTGAAGTCACCAGTGATGAGATTATATTCTTCTTCTTTAAAGTTCTCGTTATATCAATTCTCAAAAATTCAATTCTTTGCTGAACCAATTTTAAGATTATTGTTCATTTATACAGACGTGTATACCTCAGTGGACAAGGATTATCTAGTAGCTCCACACTGCAAGTATTCATGAAATAGAACAAAACTATTTTCACCCATAATTCAATTTTATTTACCGTGGAATCATGAGGGCTCCTGAGGATTGCAACCATATAGCAGTAGTGCAACACAATGTGATATTAAATTAATTACAATTGAGATGTATGTTACAATAAATCAATAAAGAGTTGTGTAATAACTTTACAGACCTGTGTTCCTGGTGTAAAAAATTCACTGAGAAAAGCGGTAGAAGAAGAAAACAACAAAATTACACAGCTAGGACCTGGGACAAGGCGGGTCGACTGTGTGATGAAGGACGCAGATTGCTCAGTAAGGACAAGGCGGGCTGGCTGTGTGAGGGAGGACGCAACAAGATTACTCAGCTAGGACAAAGCAGGCTGGCTGTGTGAGGAAGGACGCAATAAGATTACTCCGATAGGACAAGGCAGGCTGGCTGTGTGAGAAAGGACGCAACAAGATTACTCCGCTAGGACAAGGCAGGCTGGCTGTGTGAGGAAGGACGCAACAAGATTACTCAGCTAGGACAAGGCGGGCTGGCTGTGTGAGGGAGGGCACAACGTAAATGGCTCAGCCAGCAAAGTCATTCTTGCACCTTAATAGCTCACAGTGCCAACAGAATAACCAAATTTACATGAATTAGAGAGTTTTAGTTCTTATATACTTACATTATTGTTATAGTACATGAGTGCGTAGTACACAACATTATATAATGACATTATTAAAGATATTGCTACGCACTGTATGCCAAGTGTATTCTAGAATAAATATAAACTGATTATTGGAGTATTCATCATTTGTGTGGCGCAATTCAAATATTTTAATTTTTCTAATTTGATTCGTACAGAAATGACAAGGTGACATGGACAAAGGACAGTAACAAGGAATAACATCAATGTTGATGCTAATGAATGGTGTTGATCTTCTTATGTTAAAAAGATTTTTTTTTTAATAAATTATATACTCACAAATTAATATCACTATTGAAAGCTGAGTACCACAAAATATCTCAATTTATGCAAACATGGATGATTTTCCATTAAATAGGATAGTTGAGCTTGTGATTGATATTATTCAAAACATATACATATATTTTATAATGCAACAAGGTTTGAATAAAAGAATTTTACCGTCCATAAAAATTCATGTTTTGTTTCTATCGATGATTAGAATACGTTATGAGAGAGACAGTCTAATGTTTCTGCTCCTAGACACACATTCCTACTCACAGATGCTTATTCGCGTATGTTTTTCTGCTGGTATTCATATCACTCACAATTCAACAGGTAATGATTGCCTGGATTACAGGCATCGATGGGAACAAAATATTTATTTTAATGGAAGGTAAAATTCACTCTGCCAGAAAGCGTTTTTGCGCAGCCACCAATCCCCCATCGCTGAGGGATTCCAGATTGGGAATATCTCAGTGGATCCACCGGTTACTGAGACGGCTTTAGAGACATGCCTGTTGAGGAAATTCTAGCCAATCCTACATGCATTAAGGGCTGGGCCACAGAATAATACAACAGCCGACTTGTGATCCAATATGGAGGAGCCAAACTCTCATGGATGGACAGGTTGACCAGATATCACGCGACCATCGCGAGAGGATGGGTTATGAGATTGTACAGAAAGGCTGCTACACCATCGCTGCTACCTATCCCAGGCTGGTTTGTAGGTATTCAGCGTTGACCCTCGTTAGCAAGATTTGAACAGTCACTGTTCCTCTTGACTCTACAGCTTGCTCCCATCCACTGCTATTTTACAGACTTACAGATGAAGGTCCAGAATCTTAGGTGCGGGAAACCCTGTGGACATGTCGATCAGGATCTTTTCCAGGTCGCTGACGCTTATCGGTATCTAGCAACACGTTTTTTTTATTGGAGTGCCAGGGCATTTGCTTCGAGGTCCAGTGGCTCTATATTGTCTTGTTATCCACCTGGTTGCCTCGACCTGCGTCTGCTGTATCCGTGGTTAAGAAGTGAGAGAAGGGGCTTTATGTATCGGGCAGGAATTTCCTACGGCCGCAATCCTGTTAGATCCACCACCGTGGATCTTCTGCGACTGAATCTTTGCAGTCTACAACAATATAAACGACCAGAGGGGTAGCAGAGTTTTCAAAGTTGAGTCTCCTCAAAAGGCTTTGGATCAGCTTGGGGGGGGAACTGCAGGTTGCACAGAGAGTTCTACTTTTGGGTAGGAATGAGGACACACGTGTCGTAGTTGCTACTCCATCCCAAGTGCTGGAACAAGTGAACGGCATCTACTGCCTGGGTCGCTAGGATATCTATATATATAGGACTGATTGGCTAGAAAGAAGTCCAGAGTTCAGTTACGCGGTCTTTACGCCCTTCTTCGGAAAGATTATTGCCAGTCAGTTTGACATTTGAGGAACACACGTGTCGTAGTTGCTACTCCATCCCAAGTGCTGGAACAAGTGAACGGCATCTACTGCCTGGGTCGCTAGGATATCTATATATATAGGACTGATTGGCTAGAAAGAAGTCCAGAGTTCAGTTACGCGGTCTTTACGCCCTTCTTCGGAAAGATTATTGCCAGTCAGTTTGACAACGTTGCAAACATTTTTGGATTGACGACAGGCTCGAGAAGTTCGACTTGGTAGTACAGCTTCAGGATCTTTGGGTGGGATTCCGCTATTGGCAGATGGAAGTATACCTGGGTGAGGTCGACCTTCACTAATCAATCTCTAGACTGGAGGAACACGAGAATAACTAAACAGTCTGAAGAGTTTCGCTTTCACGAAGGCATTAAATGTTCTTGGTCTTAGGAAGTTATACGATTGGTCAGGAAATTCTTCAACATAAAACTAGGAGAGTAATCTGCTCTTTCCAGCACTTCTGACACATTCACGTACTGAATGTAGTTGAACATGTCCCGAGATGCCTTTGATCGCTGTGTCATCGTCATTTTTTTTGCACATTTCTCATCGAATTTTTGACGTTCGGCGACCGAAAGTTTCAAAAGAAATTTCAAATAAAAATATATATCTCTTTTGTCACACTCCATTAAATATCGTTTTCATTAATGTAAGGAAATCGAAAATGAGAAAAAACAAAACACAAAAACCTGACAAAAAGGTTTTCGTATCTTGGGACATGTTCGGACGTGACAAAAAAGCAATGTCATATGAAAAAGACCGTTACAGCTTTACCGGAAACGGGCCATAGGGATACCTGCAGAAAATAAGTAGCAATAGGGATATGTGGGTAGGAACGTCTGTCTAAGAGCAGAAACAGCAGGCTGTATCTCTCATAATGGATTCCAGTAATAAAAACCTTATTCAAAAATCGGATCAAATTTACCGAGATTAAATATGCAAAAACATAAATTAATTTTTTAACATTTTTCGGTTTTTATACATTGTTCAATTTGTACGATGCCTTAAAATATCATATGATACAAAATCTAATTTTACCTGATGTGAAAATTGAAAATTTATTAGATCAGCCTGCTCACAAGAAAGAATGTAAGCTAGTTTTATATCGGAGACATTGAATTTATTCACTTCCAAGGCTTCATCAGCCATTTTTACGAGCTCCTTACAATTAAATACATATTTTTCAAATGAAGAAATGTTGTGTAGTCTGGGATCACCTCTGTCTTCATAAATATACGTTTTTAATTCAGTTGTGTGGTGAGTCTGAAGCTCAATGTTCAGAATGAATAGTTTATTTTTGAGGAAATACATGTGCATCAAAAAGTATACAATCACAGTGAAATTCAGCAGTTTAAAAATGTAATTA
This sequence comes from Agrypnia vestita, assembly GCA_016648135.1. NCBI lineage: Eukaryota > Metazoa > Arthropoda > Insecta > Trichoptera > Phryganeidae > Agrypnia > Agrypnia vestita. The sequence continues at coordinate 2,292 of JADDOH010012396.1, read as the reverse complement.
ATTAAATATAAACTTGATTCAACTATGTCAAACAAGTATGTCCATGTAAAAAAATCGTAAGAGTTAATTACAAGCTGAAGTGTTATTAAGAATGTCGTAACATTAATCGAAGTTTGCCTTCCCCTTTTGTAAAATGTAGATCTGTCAATACCAAGTAATACGTCAATTGAACTAGAATTTATGTTGCATTTGCGAATAGTCGAGGAATTGCTAAACGCAGCATCTAATAAAATGCATATCGATAATATCAATTGGGAACAAAGTTCCATCGTTTCTGATATATACATAATAAGTGACACTGAGGTATAATAGAAACGTTTGATTAACACCACAATGGTTGTAATGATTAATAAAATAACCATCAGGATACAATGTAATTGTCTTCTCCATATTTTCTTATTTTCATTGTGATTCATGCCTAGAAAATTCATCAGCAGCAGTAATGGTTTCATAGCCGCACTGAAGTCATTGATCTCATCTTCTTTGAAATGGTCTTCCCGAGGTTTGACAAACAATATATTAAGTTTCTTTGAGTTGGGCATGTTGTACTTAGTTTTCTATATTATTCGTGTTTAATGCCATCAACCAATCTGTACACTTGGGTCCAGAATGAAGTGATTACAAATTGAAAACATGTTTTAATTTGTAAAAAAAATAGATTTTCAAAGAACAATAGGTAATATATTAAACTGTCTTATTTAAATGGATTTTTTTTAAATTGAGACACATCCAATAACTTTATGGCTTGTCTGGAGTAAACTGGATTAACGAACTAAATATTCACACATAAATTGCCTTTACCTCACATTATTTACAATACAATAGAATGGTAATTAATGCCTTTTACTTTTAAATGCTGATGTATAAGTTATCATGATGACATTACATACATGCGTATATGTAATTACAGAAAGCATTCGATCATTGCCGATTGCTGTTAATAGGTAGGTATATAAAGTACAATAAATGAGTTTCATACACCGAATATATTGTTTTATTACTATTATTCCGCGGACGCCCTCTATTTCTGCTGCCTTCGACAAACAATTTTCCTTACCATCCTTTCCTTGCTCATCAGTTCCACACGACCAAACCATGCGACAACATTGGTAATAACATCGAAGTTCGTAGTCCAGTCACTGGCTCTGCATACTGAAAATTCCGGGTTCGATTCCCGGTGGGGTCGCAATACATCTTTCTCATTTCTTTAAAATCTAGGTGTTCTTGCCGGACCGCAATTAATTGGGCCTTCAGGTCCACTGTAGCAATAAAAATTGCTGTACATATGGTTTGAGGGCATAATCCCGGTCTCCTATAATATAGCAATTACCAAATCTGGTACCTAGTACCGTTTGTCGTAACTTTGTGATGAATTTAACCTGCCAACCTATTACAAGAAATAAGAAATAAAATAATAATTATATCGAATATCTCCAAAAGAACTATTTAAGATTAATTTATTACTTGTGTTGTGAGAGTCACGACTGCGCCACTGACGACAGGACGTCGATTCAAAAAAATAATAATATTATTCGTATTGGAGAAAAGTTTCACTACACCCATGTAGACGCGTAAATAGATGTTGGCTCGTGATAGGCCTGATTTGTCACATGATAGAAATTAACCAATGAGATCTTTGGTGGAGGGGGAAGCTTCTAGAAGGAATTTCCGATGGAAAAAAGTTTATAAGTAGGTGTTGGAGCGTTAACTCGAGAGTTTTTGAAGGGATTTCAACCGTTAGGCCACGCTCGTTTTGTTTGTTTCGCGCGTTTTTTTCGGTATCTGAGATATAATTTCCAAAGCAATTGGTTTCGGTATTTAACAATCAGTTACGAAAGCATCCAAATTCTTCGCTGTTATAGTGTCAAAATGTCAGTATTAAAATATAGGATTATTACAAATGCCTGCGTTTTGACGCATTTTCGAAAGACAAACAAAATTTTATCTGTTATGACGCCATCATACAAGCGTCAATATAGAGCGAAATAATTAACGTCTGGTTTATAGTCGAAATTTAGGGATGCGTTACTTTGTCTTGTGCTTCGATTGTTTTAAAATCATTTTTGAATTTAAATCGGGATCTCATTATTGGAATAAAACAGTTAGGATTCTTTTAAATGTATTTATAACCATCGAGAGAATGAAGAAGAGATATGTGCCAAATGGGAAGCTGGAGGAACAAGATTCACACTTATGCAGAGTCTGGAGGAAGGGCCTTCTGAGCTACGGATTCAAGCCACTACAAGATTTCAGGATGAGTACCTTTTTAGTCTATATAATAGTATTGTTAAA
>JADDOH010012395.1:0-28055 GCA_016648135.1 Agrypnia vestita | reverse complement strand
AACTAAAATTATCAAAAACTTGCATAAAAATGGTTAAAATTTCTGCTGGAAATTCTTCCTGGAGGGAAATTAATAAGGAGGCCAGGCCCTCAAGGGATTGGAAGATCACACTATTGCTGATGATGGTTTCTTGCGGAAAATGTTTCTTCGTTGATTCTCTGTTGTACTTTACTACATCAATTCTGAATTGTTTGTATATTTAAAATCTTTCTTTCGTTCGTTTTTCTCATCATCATTGACCGTCTACAACCATTTATTATTTTAGCCCCGCGTTCACTGACGCCATCCTCTCGCTAGTGAAGTATGCTTGTACGTGGACGTTTTGTGGCATTTCACACCACTGATGGATGCACTCGTGTTCCCGTGAATCCCTCGAACCTCACATTCGTTCCGTCCGTCTCCTCTCGTTTGTGAACCGTCAATTTGTGGCGCAGCCATCTCAGAGCCGTCCTTTTGTGGTGGGCCTATTGTAAGGCGACATCTTTGTGTGGGGCCACGCTTACGGCTGACACTTATTGCACGAAGAATGCATTCAATCGGTTGACGTATGCAACGCGCACTCCTTGAGATTAATCGCGGTGCGCGCTCCGGAGTTGACTTGACAATTTCTAAAGAAATCATCTTGGACGATACCAGCAGAAAGCAATCTGCTTTTAACAGTGGAAGCTGCACGGCCATGAACGCGGTCGAAAATATTATTTATTTACGAGGGCTGTATGATGAGTATCATTACACTTAGTTCAGCAATATTCCTATTTAAGTCATCCTATAACATAGCAGTTGAACTCATCAAAATAAGAGAGTGTAAATTATTGTTCGGGCGATATACGTGCGCTGTTCTGTAAGCCAATAAGTACCGAGCGAGCCGACATAAACTACACATACATTAAGGTCGAAGTTTGTAGCGCAATGTAATAATGGTTTCCTAATGCAGCTATGATTAGAGAATTTATACAATTTTTTGCTATTTTTTTCCTTGCTTTATCTAAGTTTATTGTTTATTGTACATTTGTTGACATAAATTACTAATAACTCCACACTTAGGTAAAACCTGTTCGGTGGCAGTTATTCTCACTTACGAGTTATGTCATATTAACATAAATAACAATAGTTAAGAAATAGAAAAGTAGAAATAAAAGCAGAATAACAATTTAGTAGTATATACATATAAACACAGGAATACATGAATCTAAAAGAAAAGAAAATATAAACATTAAGTGAAGATAAAAAATTAAGTAGATAAAACAGGATAACAATTTAGTAGTAGATACAAACATAAGAATACATTAATCTAAAATAAAGATTATCATATAAGAATTTGTGACCATTTGTTTAGACGTAGATGTATTAAAAATATTATTTTTTAATTTTTTTGTTTTTATCACAATAGTTTTTAGGTATATTATATATTCTGTCGCCGTTCTTTCATTTTTCAGGACTTCCACAGGTATAGAGGGGTTAATGTCGTACCGGTTGCACAGTTTTTCTATTTTCCACTTATCATGCGCAAGGGCATTACACTCAAATAGCACGTGTTTGGGGGGATTTGCTCCTTTTCGGTATCACAAGGACATGTGTTGTCGATGCTTCTCTTGAATTTGAAAATATAGCTTTTGAAGCAACCATGTCCTGATAGCATTTGGCTTAATTCGAATCCTCTTCCATGTAGCATCATATATACTTCCAAAGAACATTTTCATGGTTTTTCCTTTTGTCGACTCAGAGTATCTCTTATTCCACAATTCAGTAAACTTTTCCCTTATTATATTTTCAGCATAACTCAGTGGTGTAAGGTCGTATAAAGGTTTTGTTCTCAACTTCTTCATTTTCTTTGTTCTTAATTTCGTCGCTTCTTTTTACCAGCTCGTTCTCCTCCAGTCCTCCAGTCCTCTCGTTCTCCTCCATGCCCACATGCGCATTCATTCATACATTCTCGAAGCGAGGACGATAAACTAGAATAAAAAACGAATCACAATGATAATTTGAAATCTGTTACCCATTAGAGGTCCTGGATGTGACTCTCCCTCTGATGCCTGCCCGCCTCAACGATCCTTCTCCATTCTTCTCGGTCTATTATGCTACTGTGTGTAAGGTTACGTGGTACAAGATTCCTGTCATTTTTGTGTTTGGTCCATCGGGTGACGGATTTTCTGGACACGATTACTCTAATAGTTTATTTATTTATTTATTTATCAACGCCCTAATGGGCTTTTACAGTACAAGAAAATTAAAAGGATTTTTATAAACGTAACATAAAACACGTTTTACAGTAAATAATTAAAAAGAATAATACAAATGCAAAACAATATAAAATAAATTAACAATATAAATGTACAATATATATAAACGATGATTAGTACACACGCAAACAGTAATAATTAGAAACCTTTAACAAATTAGCAATAGAGTAAAATAATGATAATTAAACCAATATATCAGTTAAATGAGATAAGAAGATAAAATAAACCAAAAAATAAATATAAATGATAAAATCAAAACATATTCAAACGGGAAATGAGCAATAATTAGGACACTTATAATAAGTAAATATATATAATTCATGGGGAACAAAGCGTAAGTTTATGCGCGTATGTGTTATAATGCTGCATTAACCGTGCTATTAACAAAAATGCTAGTTAGGACCTTTTTGTAACTCTGCAAGACAGCATTCCAAATATCTATTTCGGCGTATTTATTGCCTAAATGTTGTAAGTTTTAGTATAGTAGTGTAAGTAGTTTAGTAAATCAGATTTCTATGAAACTTATCTAAACTTATCTGTTCAAATTTATGAAAATTGATCCTGGAAAAGAAATAAAAAATAGATTCAATCTTCTTATTATTGATAGTTTATCTCTACTCGTTGTTTTTATTGCAAACATATTATCACAGAAGACTCCAGACAAAGACCTCCGTGCTCTGCGTCAAGGTCTATTAATGTTACAGGTAAAATAATTTAATTTAATATCGGCACTCGTTATTATCTGTTGAAGTGTTTTTAGCAGCTCTCTCGATGGCTCTCAGACGCGATACCGCACGGTGCAGATCTGTTCGCCGCTTTGTTCAACTTGACCCACATAGGTCTAGTCTGGTCTCTCTCGGGCCGCACTAATTTCCTTCGCCATTGTTCCTCTGAAATTAGATCTCACGATACACAGCGTCCGACGTGTGTTGTCGTGTTTTTTCTCCTTCGCGTCCCGCGCTCTATTTCATCTAGTCTCCGGTAGCTGCGACTGTAGCGATAATTACGTCTGACATCTGTTCACTTATTATAATTGCGGTGTCACACAGATCAAAATTTATGCTGTTTGAAACGTTGGTACTCTTTCATTTTCGCTTAATTTCTTTGCGACTAGGCCACATTTCAAATGTGGACGTTTTGCTTCAGACTACATACCAGTTACCAGTTAATGAATAACTCCAGCAACTGAGTATTTTATGCATTTAAACTCGGCCTCACAATTTGGTAATCTTCTTTTTTAATGCTGAAAATGTTAAGAAACCTTTTAAAATACAAAAATTATTAACCGAAAAAAACATACTTCGCTGACTGAACTTTACATTTACTTATATAAAAATCGTTTAGATAGATAAAAAACTCTTGCCTCATTAATTTTCAATAATCTTCGTGTTCGGTTTTTCGCAGTAGCCAAAGTCTGGCATTGCCAGATAAATAAGTTACTCCTCCTAATCATCTCCTTACTCATAAACACCATATACATATCAAAACCATCTTGACGACTTTTTATATTCTGTTGACTTTGCAACAAGCTGACCTACATTCGCTCCTAATATTTTTCGTTCAACAGGTCAAAACGCCCAATCATTGAAGCGAAACACATCACAAAACACCCATGCTCGAAACACCCTGGCTCACATACATTAATTGTGACTTCTCTGAGAATCTAACCCGGAACCCTCGGTGCGAGAAGCCAGTTTCATGCTACGAGGGCCACCCTGTCATGTACTCTTCACGCCATAGATATAGGGGTGCAATTTTCTGTATAAATTTACCTTTCACTCTATCTTCAAACAAAATCTTCTGTAAAATTCATCTTGTCACTCTATAATACACCTTTTGGAGATCTACAAAAGCACAATTTTTTTTTGATTATTTATCAAGTGAGAAAATCCATGCACCCTGCTCTTCTACTCATAAACGCTGCATGCTCTAACTCCCACTCCTATCCCTCTATTTAATATATGTTTTCTTTATTGTTTGACTTAATATTTTATGCCGTGGATCTCTATAACTGGTCTACGAATTACCCAATACGTTATGTATTATTATAATAAATTGTATACTGTTGAGATTCCTAAAATAAAAAATAAATAAAAATAAAATGTACATCTCAAACTTTACCTTTTGTCATTATCTTAACACTTTTCATTAAAATTCTCATTTCCAATGCCATGCAGTTTTCCAACATAGCTCACCAGGTTCAACATCCCAACTTCTCCCGCACTCCGCACGGGACCCTTTATATTTTATACAGAGGCATAATAACAGCCCTCCTCCAGTCTATGGCTCTCTGTGGCTCTCTCCTTATTTTTCCAAGTGATTGGGACTCTTTACATTTTATACAGAGGCATAATAACAGCCCTTCTCCAATCTATTAGAGTATGGGTCTCTTCTTATATTTCCAAGTGATTTATATAATTAATTTTAGTTAATGTGCAACTGTGTTTTGAGAAATCACAAAAAAATATCAAATAAAATGTTAAATATTGCATTTAAAAATCAATTTTAAAAATTCATTTAATTTTTCCACGCTTATTTTCAGAAATTAGCATGAGTAATATATGCACGTTATGAATTCCGTGGATGTTACGAGGAATCGGCGTGCTTACAATGTAAGACAAAAGTCTGCAGGAATCTGTATTGTCGGCAGTGTTGCATTGTGTATTAAAGTACATAGATAAAATTTCCCGCGTCTATTGAGTAACAGAAGAGTTATGCCGAAGTTAAATGTTTCCTTCGACTGGTTCTCAGTTTGGCAATCAGCTCTTTGTTATTGAAATTTCCTGGCGCTGGAGCGCTGTTTTGCCTATTAGTAATGTCTCTGTAGCCGTTCCGCTGAAACTCTCCCGTTTGACTATTCAGTCGGCATAAAGTTTCATTGAACCGGCGCACTAGGAAGTGCACCGAATGTGTTGCCATAAAACAATTGCAACATGTTTAATGGTTTTGTATTTCTGGGAAGTGTATTCGTGGACTCTGTGTACTGAGGCGTAGAAATTTAAAGAAGATTATTGCAATTATACATTATTTTTGCTGACTCGATAATTATTTGTGAAAATAAAATACAATTTAGATAATTCATCTTGTTTTTTTGGGTCGGTATGCCCGAAACGATTTTATTTTTTAAGGCTTATTTAGTTCAATATTACATATTACATTTTTCCATGCATACACAGTTCCACATTACATTATTTTTCTTACCATTATTTCCTCATTAATTCGTTCCACCTCGCCAAACTACCTAAATGATTATTTTTATATTAAATTCGCTATGGTAATAAATCAACTTTCAATACTTTCAATTTATACTAAGCCTTTACTGTTAATTAAATTTAATAGTTTGTCTTAATTTTTCGCAAGCGCATTATAACGAAATTATAACGCACTCAGCTATGTTACAATTGCATTTTTTTCGCACAGTGATAAAAAATCAAAGGCAAGATCGGTAGGAAATTGTTTTATGTTGAATCGATCACAAGATATCTTTGTACATTTTTATATTCCAATAATCACAAAATTGCATTCAGAATAACTCCATTCTATATATCGTCGCTGTATATATAATAAAGTCAATGTGCCGTTTTAGTACATTCTGAGATAAATGAATGAAACTGTTTTAAAAAATAATTGCCCAGACTAGATTTATAAAAATTATTTTAAATAATTACTAAGCAGACTTTCCAGATGAACGGCGTTTTTTTTAGTATATCTCCATTATTTATATGAAAAATTAACAAATTGATTCGTTCATCTCATAATGTACTAAACGACACGTTGGCTTTATTATATATATATCGACGATACATGATTAAGAATGTAGTAAACTTCTCATTATATCCCATGCATTAGTGTATTTTGCATATAGATCTAATTCGTATAAAATTCTCCGTGCCCATATACTATACCACTACATCACTTACAAAAATAGTATAAAGAATCGATCCTCAAATTGATCCATGTGGTACTCCTAATGAAAGAACGACGAGGTCAAATATTAGGTCACCTCCTTTAATGATGTGGAATCTGTTATGGAATTCGTTTGTTTGTGAAAAGTAGACGACATCTCAGGTCACATGACTGTTTGGATTAGTGGGATAAGAAGGTACTAGACGAAATGGTAAAAAGTGCTATAAACCACCAATTTTTTGCATGCACTCCAATAATCTTATACACGTGGTCGGCCGGCGTCCGAGTCGCATAAGAGCCTCTGAGAATGGTATTGAGGAAGCCGTGAAGGACGAGTCGCCGGCCATGACGATACCGGTCGTTATTACGTCTTGTCTCTTAGGCTTGTACAGCAATATTATTTCACATGAGAACTTAAAAAATAAGTTTAAAACTAAATTTAATGTTATGTATACCAGAAATATTTTTTTGAAATGCAGTCTAACTGTTATGGCCGAGAAATTGCATTTGAAAAGTTTGTCAGAATATTTGTACTTATTTGCGTATTAATTTTGATGACGACAATGTTGTTGCATCAGGGTATTTGACGAATGCCCATACTGACATGTGGAGTACAAATGTGGACACGTAATTAAATTATGTCAAACTCTCAACTATTCAAAGATCTAATGAATGAGCAATGCTGGGCATCTCTTTGAACAATAGAGTATCCAGCGAGTGGGTGAGAAGAGTATCCAAGTTTGATGTGGGATTACGCGAGATACGTGGTGAAACTAACCAATGATCGACTAACTACAGAAGCGGGGTTGGTGGAAGGTAAGGATGAGGATGGTGGCTCTGGTTCTATTGGTGGATGAATTTATTTTCCGGGGCTCCTTGCTATTTAAATGATATTCCAATTTTTTTTTGTAGCTGGGCATTGAAAAATCAGGTGGAAGCATGAACTACAAATTTTATAAGACGAACCAGGCTACGTTGCAGATATGGATATGTCCAAAGAATCTCTCCCTCATTGTTAACATATATGGCAGTATTAGCACCCTTAAAGGGCTCGACAAGTGAAGATCTCAAAGGAGATGTGGGGTTAAAGTTGAGAAGGAAGCTATTGACGTCTGGAGGACTTTCTGTGAGGCGGACGGCAGCGGGGAAAACTGCTGGCCTGATTGCAATTGGCAGTTGTGATACATTTTTTTGAATAAACGCCCTTATTTGTGCTCGGTATGTCAGTACTGGTTGAATATCCCGTGAGGTGTTGAGGCTGTCTTGCTTGTTATCGAGTATATTGACGAGTTTTCCGAATGTTTTCCAGTTGCGAAGAACATCTAGAAGACGATTTTTAACCAATAAACCAATAAAATATTACTGCAGATGCGGTCGTAAATAATTGTAACGATGCTGTGTGCCATTGCGGCCTTAATATTATTGTTGATCTAGTTTAGGCTACCGACTTGGCTCTTCCACCGCCATGTACCCCTGGTACTGGTTTGCGGTTCAGTGCTGCCGGGGCTCTGTTTCTTGATCTTCACCGCCAACCCAGTTACCGTATCGGGTGAGGTTTCGCGTTCAGCATTATGATATATCTTCTCCATGTGTGCGCTAATGATAAATCTACCATTCACTGCAGTAATAATGATACCCATGTTTCTGACGTTTCGAAATAATAAATTGACAGCGTAATTAATTCTTGTCAAAACGGATTCAACATTTTGCGTCGGGTTTCTTAAAATTCGAATTAATATCATAATTAAGATAAAAGATCCAATAAAAATTTGTAATGTTTTTCGTGGAAGTCCCATGAGAATTTGGCAGAAGATCAAATATGGGAGCATAGCTTTTACACGATGCAAGATTTTAAACGTAGTACTCGTAGTGAAATCGTGAGGATGAATTACAACATCATCATTCGAGTCGTTAATTCCGATGTGATCATTTATTTTTTCAGTCGCATGAGAATCTATATGCAAATCCGCCAGTTGTTCTTTTATAGATGACTCTATGGGTCCGGCGCGGCGCGACGAATCTCCTCTCTGGCTCCCGGTTTTGTACCGAGCTTTCTGCTGTCTTTGTCGTTCGGTTGCCGACCTTAAGTCCTCGTTCCATCGGTAAACCTGACATCACGCGTCTCATCGGTCGCGATGGTTATTTGGTCCGAATATCTTATTGATTTTTTAAAATGGTCGCTGCTAAATCTTCAAATTTTGTCTTGCAACGAGTAATTTTTATCGCAAATAAATAACATTATTATACACGGACAGTGAGCTCCTTGAGCTACAAATCGTGATACTGCTCACTTCGATCTCTTACGTAATATTGACGTAATCTGTTTTAAATTATTTCGAAGGTGCTGAAGTCGGCCACCTTAGCCTCACTCTTATTCATACGTTACTATTCTGATGGCATTCTGATAGCTGTTATGATAACACAGCTTGAAAAAGCCTAAATAGCATGCATAGAAGCCATCATTCTTCAAAAACAAATTCCATGAGACCAAACTACCAAAAGAGATTATGTATTCCAGAACAAATGCTCACACAGGGATAAAAAAGTTCCAAGAAACTAACTTTCAACAAGCTTCGCTTGAAAGCGATGCTTCAAAAGGCTAACTTATAAAGTGATATCCGAGAACTTGCTGCAGGAGACAGGCCTAACTGGAGAAGCGCAAACGGGGCGTAGAACAGATCCCGCAGCTGCTGTCTTCCCATGCTCTAGATCCAGGACTTATGAATCCAGGATTATTCCCTTCAGTCATCTGACGACCCAAAATCGTGAGGTCCTGTCTTCCTCGGGTAAGAGTTGGGCCATTTTCGCCGCACCTCTTTCGCTCCACACGCGTGTGGTGCACAGGGATTACATCGCGTTAGAAGCAACATCCTTTCTCTATCCAATGATCGATATGTCATAGGTCTAGCTAGATCTTAAAAGTTTAGTACATTAAACGTTTGAAATTGCATGTTTTATGAGATCAAGTATCAATACGTAGTCCCCTTTCCAGACTCGGGGAAAGGAATAGAGCTCTGCGATCGTAAAATAGTTGTGTTTCTTAAAATCATTTCAATTAGGTACGTGAACTAATGTTGGAGCGATTGATAATCTCCGTCTTCATTCTTGCGGAGAAATTGAACAACGCCTATTGCGCCGTAAAATGTGGTTCGAGAGATCAGATGCGGGCGCAGATTAATTTTATGATCTTTTTCGTACCGCAGAGGATAATTAAGCCCGGCTTTCTTCGATCCCTCACTGCAAATTGCGACCAGTTGTTTCTTCATTTCAACATCGATTTATTGCCTGCTCGAACCCACATATCGTACAAATTATACAATATGACTTGTGACATCAACTGTCGCGTTCTTAAAAACAAAACTTGTGGTTAATTTTAAATTTTTCTTAAAATAAAGTTTTAAATTAAGGATTAAATATTAATATTAAACCACAATTAAATAAAATGTGCATAAAAATAAGTAAACATTCCGATATGGTATCCGAACGGCCAGAGATTATGATCTAGTGGCTACCCGAGCGTAAAAAGCCTTGAAGTCGACCAAAGAAGAGGTGTGCGGTTTGAAGGAGAACTGAAGCAAAAAGAGGAGGTCCCGGAACTGAACAAGAGCGGCTAAGGATGCCGGTCGAAAACAGTTCTGGAGAAGGCCAGTGGAATATAGCTATGGAAGATGATTATTTTAGCATCAATCTTCAATCTTTGATTGATCTCACTAGGATCTAGACGTAACGGATAAATCCAAGGTACTTTTAGGTCTTTTAGGCACTTTTACATCTTCTTCGCCCTAAAGTTATATTCAAAATGGGATGTTCACTAATTTGGCCGCAAAAATTGTATGAATCTTTTGTTCAGTGTCGCAGATGGAGCTCACTCTAGTTGGAATTATATTAAATATTTTTCGTAACTATATATTTTTTTATTTATTTTTTTAATAAACGGATCGTTTGTGACCCTGATAAATGGGTATGATATTAAGGATGTAATATTTATTTGAGGAGACTTAGCGCGATATCAAAAACCACTCCACAAGTCCAGAAGTACATGGGTACTGAGGTAAAAGAAGTCGTATTTATATTATTTTTGTCTACAAAGGCTATAAAACATTAGTGTTAGTTAATTGTATAAAAAAATGTTTGCAAACGAATAAACAACTGATTATGATACTCGTACAAGGTATAATGTAATGGATCTAATGCAATGTATTTCCATAGAAGCATGCATTTGATGATTTTTTGAAACAAGGCAGAAAGCAGGAAACACCAGACTGCACCGTGAATGGATGCAAAACTGCAATGACAGCAGCGGCTTCTTCAAATGAAGAGCCGGTCTGATGAAAGGCCAGTAACAGGTGTATAAGGCGAATGTAGACGGTACTGAGAGCCGGGAGCGATCACGTAAACCTGGTACGGTTTGCAAGTGGAACAAATTCCAAAATAGGACCATACGACGTACGTGTCTGAAGACGCACGGGACGCGCAATAGAAATCCAATAAGTTACAAATAATGATGTGATACGTTTTAAGAATTTATTTTTGTCCTTCTCTTTCATGGTCACCGTATTGATTGAAAGATTTAAAATATAATTTTGGTTTTATTATGTGATAGCGATCCGTACAAGGCGTTGAATTTAGTTATAATTTATGATAGGGATTCGAAGGGAGGATGTTATTTTGTTTTTAATTGACTCTAAGTAATAATGACGAATGCAATTTGGACCAAGACTGCGAGATGTTATCCGGATGGAGTTGAGTAGGTATCTTCTATGTCTTCGTCCTAAAAATAAATAAGCGAAAATTGGTATGGATGGCATGAAATTTATTTGCAATGGAAGATATTTACTTTTTCTTCAAATGTAGCAAATTTATTTTGTGGTAATATAATTATAATTAATATAAATTAACTTTGTTTAAACCACTTATTTATTGAAAAAAATCAACATGTTTCAAAGCCAATGGCTTCTTCATCAGGAATTATTATTATTCTTTATAATTTAATATGTTTCATTATACATATTAAATAATAAAGATAAGGATAATTTTTTAAAAAAATCGGGTGTTTATAAATTAATTTGTAATGATTGTGATTATTTTTATATAGGAAAAACGTGTAGAAATTTTGAAATTAGAATTAAAGAACACTTAAGGTGTTTAAATAGTAATAATTATTCTGAATTTTCTAACCATCTTTTGGCTACGGGTCATTCTTTTGATATTAATAAGGGTTTACAAATTTTACATACAAATTATACAGAATCACAATTTGATAAATTAGAAATTTTGGAAATAAGAAAGAGTGTAAATAGTAAATTGAATATTATAAATAATCAGGTCCTTTTTGCAAATAGTTATCTTTTAAATATATTTTCATATTAATTAGGCACTTTATATTATTATTTTCCATATATAACTTTTTAATATTTTGATCTATACTTCGATTTTTAAATATTATTTTTGTTTTCCTGATGAAGAAGCCATTGGCTTGGAAGCATGTTGATTTTTTTCAATAAATAAGTGGTTTAAACAAAGTTAATTTATATTAATGAAGATATTTACATTGGAGTGCCATTATTTTGTGCTGAGTCCTAATGGGATAATTTTCAAAATTTGGTTATGGTCGTTCATAAGGATTTTGGTAAATTTCTATGAGATGTCACTGTGCGAGATGATTTCTTTTGTGATTTAACGGACTACTTAACTAACTCAGGTCAAATCTTAGCCAGAAGCGATGTGTTGTTCTCATTATACAGGCGTTTTAACAATTACCATAACACACAAAAAAATAGTACTCACAATCTCCACATCGAGGTGGATGGAACTCTGCAGTTAGTGCGAACAAGGACTACCAAGTCCCTTGAAGTCTGCTTAAAAAACACATAGTTTGCTTCTATATTTATGTACATCTCATGCTCAATTTCCGCCACCTGTCGTTCAGAAAAAATGGAAATATTTCGTGGTTGACACATCTTGCGTATTAAGATAAATAAAATACAGACCAGGACTTATTTATTATTACTACTGACATTCTTCTGGTTACTAGCTGACGCATCAGAGTGCATCCCTTTATGGAGCTTGTTATAATGAGGGGAATAGAGATCCCAGCCTTGCAATAACTCACAAAAATGAGAACCTTATAAAGAAATAATTTATATACATTATATTTTATACGTTTTTAGATCGTTAGCCATGAACGATAGCCGATCTCGTGACACGGTCATGCCGGCGTACCGTTGTTTTCACATTATGCTCTGTAAAATACTATTTCGCGTTAGCTTTCCATCTAAGTACTGCGTTTTAATCTTTTGTTTGATTGCCGAACCCGTTCGCTGCCGGGGTCGCTCGGGCTTTGGTCTCCGCCGCCGCGATGCGACGCGACGCCCTCGGGCGGTCCGCGTGTGGTGCGGACGTGACGCCGGCGTTCAGTGTGTTTGTTTTTTTAAATTTTGCTGTAGAAAATACAATTGCTAAGTATGAATTTTTTTAGGTCGAATAATCAATAATTGGAATTTGGTTTCTAGGTACTTAAATCTCACGTGGATTTTAGATTCAGATTTGTGACATTTTGAATGATGTTTTAATCGTGTATTATGTTCATTTTACATTGATTTTTTTCTATTTTGGCGTTTGCCTTGGTAAAGCTGGTAGTGCATGGTTGCCTTCGTTAGTCTGATTTCAGGCATTCTGACTACGTGGCTAACTAACCTTTTGAGGTTATCTCTGAGGAATAATGGCTTCAATGCTCGTAGTTTTGACTTCTTCGAAACCATACGACCACTCTAAAGACAAAATATCATCTTCGAAGGCCAGCACTAAGAATTGTACTTGAGAAATAGCTATTACTGGAAGGAAGTGTTAAACAATACATGGAATTTGGACGTCAGCAGCACGCTGTAATCAGGAGGAGAAAGCGAAAAGAAAAAGAAGATAAAACAGTGCACAGAAGACAGCACACAGCAGCTGTTTTCCCATGCCCAAGATGCTCCAGACCTTATGGATTCTGAATCTCACTATTCATTCTGACATTAAGAATCTAGGTTGCCAAAATGAATTACCTTAGGGGAGTAGAGGAGTAGCATTATTGGTCCAAATGAGAAATACCGACACAAGAGAGACCCTAGGAATTGAGTAAACCGTGCGTATGTCAAAGGAGCGACTACCGATGGGTTTGACAAGCTGTGACAAATAGCAGTAATAATTGTATGAATATACCTTGAGCCTTGTTGATCAACTATTGCCTAAGCGGCGCAAAGCAGGGGATAATGGAAGCGCCTTGTGGTCCTTAGACAAAGGGCCTGAGATGACCATGAAGATGTTATGAGATTTTTATTTTAATTAATCCTCGGCAGCGATGAATTACGTACGGCTCATAATACACCCTAGGTCCTAGGTCGACCCCATTGTTCACTCCGACCAGTTGGAAAGCATACCTTCACCGTTGTGGTACTTACTTTTTCAAATCTTCTTCATTCTCACCCTGGATTAATCGTAAACTTGTCTAGGCTCTAATACCGATTGCATTGGTATCGTTACTTTATTTACTGAGGGTGAGTGCACTATTGTCTGTCCAAATTATTTCAGTAGATTTTTCGGCGTCTTCTAGTACCACGTTGATCATCAATCTTTCCTTAAATTATGAGAATTAGGATGTAATAATTTTCTGTATATCTTTAAATATGATCGTGTTATTATAGTTTTCGTATTTCAATTATTAACTTGTCATTATTAATCCGATTCAGTATATCTTCGTTTCTTATTCTGCCCGTCCAGCTTATCTTGATATTTTATTAGTACTATTACTTTTATTAGCTTATTAGACTAGCTTAGTAGGTTCGTATCTCAAATTGTCTTACCATCGCTTTGCCAAGCGTCCGCGCCTCCAGTTTGCAGTTGGACGTGTATACAAAACGCGCTGGAGGATTTTAATGTACAAATTTAATTTTATATGTAATTTTATCCGACAGTTTCTGCATCCGTTAGTACTTGTTCTGTACGAAGACATTGTATCCCAACGTGTAAACAGCTTGTCGAATCGATACCTCCTCATTACCTTGTACCTTCCTACCACATAGTACCGTGAGTAACGTTCTGTATCGTGTATAAACTTTCCTGTTTTAACACTGTTTGATATCTTAATAATAGTAATAATAATATTTTATTACGTGTCCATGTATTTGGAATGTGTAATTCGTAATTTTATTTTGTGACGTCAGGTGAACTTAGTTCATTATTTATCAGAAAAATATAAAGGATAGAAAATATCACATTATATCATTTACTATGTACAACTTGCACAGACTACATGTTTATGTGTGGATTCGGACAGTTATAATATAATAAAAAGCATTTGTATAACGCATATAGTAAAAAAGATTTGCTTTAAATGTTTCCTAATCTTTTCACAAATAATAACAAAAAAACATATCTTTCAATGCCCATTTAAAATTTCGATTGAGAATAACACGATGTTACGTGCCTTTTATATAGTTAAACCTAAATTTATAAAAACTATAAAGAATATTCTGTGTTTGAGATTTTAAAGTCATAAAAAAATTCAGTTTTTCTAATCACATCTTCGTGTCAAAATAATATTTTAAAAACACAACAACGATAATTATTTATTTTTCAAAAAGATCAAAATGATTATTGTGTTTTGTGACATTATTAATATAATTAGTAAGAATATATTGTTTTCACCACTTGTTTCAGGGCCAATAGTCCCTTTGTCATGGTACAATGTATACTAACAAATAAAAAATCGAAGTATATACAATCAAACTATATGCGAAATGAATAATAATTGAGTACTAACATGCAAACAAGTTAAAAAGATAACTATTTGTAAAAAGGACCTGCTTATTTATAATATTCAATTCACCATTAACACTTTCCTTTTTCAAAAATTTCTTATTAATCAAACTGTCATTCTGTATAATTAAGCAAAATTCGTAAACCCTTATTAATATCAAAAGAATGATCCATAACCAAAAGCTAATTATTTCACTGGCAGAGGAAAGGTTTGAAGCTGTTTATACCTAAAGCGTTTTGTTTTACTGCTCGAACGTAAATAAAATGATTGGTTGCTCGCGACTCGAGACGAGGTGGGGGGGGGATCCACTCACAACATTGAACTTCATGGCTAAGGTCGCGAGATCAATGGGTACACTCTGTTGTATCAAACTGTGCTCATTTTATCTGGCAGCTATATCCCAATCACGTTGGAAAGCTTTCGCTAATTTATCATTTTGGAAAGTTAATAACTACGTCAAAATCGTCTGTAAAAATATTTATCATTGCCAAAATATATTGTAGAAATATTATATTTTGTAAATAACTACGTTGAAGGTGACCCACCACAGACCCTGGACTGTTTTATGCGCCGAAGCGTCCATATCGGCCCAACACGTTCGCCGCCTGGTTGGCATTATTTTATGCTAAAGCGTCCCCCCGCCCGGCCTGTCGTCCCAGCAAACGCAAGGACGAAGACCAGGCGAGTCGGTCGCGCAAAACCTTCAATGTCCCATGCGAAAAAGTCTTTATTTTATTAAAAGGGGTTAAAAAAGTACAATATAAGAACATTTACAATCTAGAAAATACAATATAAGATCACCTGAGGACACAACGCACATAAGTCAACATCCCTCCTTGGAGGGAAAGGGACAAAACAAAATAAAAACACTTAGCACTTGTGTCAGAAGAGACTAAAACCATCGGGAAGACACCGGTTCAGGAGAAACAAAGTAACAATTGACAAAACGAGAATTAGCGGAAAATCCGCGTAGTGTGGCGGCTGCCTGAAACTGGTTTCGGACACCTAATTTCTATTAAATACACGAAGAACACATTGTTTCTTACAAAAGCCCTTTTAATGCATTGACATTGCATGTTGAAATCGGGGTTCGTTCCAAAATGCCACAAAGAACGTTTCCAAATATACGTTTTTCATCCATAACTCAAAAACACATAGATCCTTTTAGGGGGTATGGAATAAGATGCTACATAATATATAGGTACATAAATTTGTCTAGGTATAGCATATGCTGGGTATATATATTAGGTTTAGATTTGGTTAAGTATAGCATGTCTTGACATACATTTGTCTGTCTTTTGGGACACCTTAAAATAAATGCAACTAGTAGATGCTGTTTTGGAGGTGCAGAATACTTATTGTAGATATGTTTCATGCAAGTGCATAGTGTGCATTGTACCGTATAAAATACAGCCTTGCATCGTGTCCGGCGCAGGTAGTGTTCGATACACTTTACAGACGCGATCGCTCGGATAAGACGCTTACCATAACCCGATCCCAACTGTAGATAAGTCACCATCGTCGTCTCCTGCCTCTTCATCTCCATCACAATCTCTGGACCGTTGTGAGCCGCGATAATAATTTATTGTGCGTTAATATACAACTTCCTCGCGACCTTATATCGCTCAGTGCTTCGACAGCTTTCTGGAAGACGCGTGAACTACGATGGACAGTGACGGAGTTGAGTGTGCTGGCCATGAACAAGAAGACGAGAGACAGTCAATTGTTTGGAATTGGCAGGTGTCTGTTTTTAGATCGTCTCTCCACAAAAGTATACGTCGAGTCAATCAAGTTCGCTAAGAATTAAAATTCGTCACATTTTTGGTGCCAGTGCGCTGATGCGAATGCCAGTGCGAATACGAGGTTTGATCTATAATTACTTACCATCACGCCATTTCCCGAGGGGGTGGGCAGAGAGGATGGAGCGCTTCACTCTTCTGTTACAATACTCATCCATATTCACAATTGTTAAGGCTCCTAAAAGGTTCATATTCGAGTATCTGTTTAATCTGGCTACGCCACGTTTTCCGGGGCCGCCCTCACTTACTGACGCCGTTAAAATTTATGTCACATAAATTTCTTACCATTCCCTCCTCATTTATTCTCTCAACATGCCCAAACCACCTGCGACCCTTTTTACTCCCTTTCTTTTAACTCGTAGCGTCTGCGGTTTGTTGTCTCCAGGAAAAACTTTGGATCGATTTTTAATCCTTTTCCCGTGATCCAATCGAGCTTTAACTTTGCAGGCAGTCTCGTGGCGACGGTAAAAATGATCTAACAAATTTTCGTTTAATTTTTTTTAAATAATTATAGTATAATTTTGAATTTTTCGAAATGTTGATGTTTTTTTTCAAAAAACGACGATTCGTTTTTCGATTCGATTCGAAAGACGATTCTCGACGTTTCGTTGAAAACTTATTCAACGCCATCAGGAGGACGACCTTTACCCGCGGAGGTAGAGGACGGGCTGATTAATGCTTTCGTGGGCTTAAATTGTATGCACTTTGTTGTGGATAAAATTTGCAAAAGTGCATACAATTACGCCCACGAAAGCATTAATCAATCCGTCCTGTACCTCTGCGGGTAAAGGTCGTCCTCCTGATGACGTTGAATAAGTTTTCAACGAAACGTCGAGAACCGTCTTTCGGAATAACATACGGTTCGTATAAAATATCCGCAACCAGTTATAATTAAATATGTCTAACGACCGTAGTAACAACCTTAACTCTTTAATAACCAATGCAACGTTTCCATAAAACTTAAAAAGAATCGTATGTCGTCTATACTACGAAATCATTACTTATTATCTTCACTTTGTTTTTTATTTTAAATAAATTATATTGTCTTTGTGAAATATGTTACCATTTCATTACTTTTATTATGTTATATGCACGTACATTTTTTAACCAGTTTAATTTCAATAAGAAAATAAATATCTCTATATTGATAGATCGATTTTTCATCAATAGCTCTAGAGAAAAATTCAACATACAGTTTAATTCACTCAAATTTTCCCCACTGGCAAGTCTAAGCCGTAGCAGTGAAAATAATTGAGTCATCTAAAATACAGTAGAAAATTAACGATTATGGTGTTGGAGCGCTGAAACTCTCCGGTTATTATCGGAACTCGGAGCCAGGAAAGTCTAATAAGGAATATCTGGGTTGACGGTTACAATAATCGAGAACAGACCTTGTTAAACGATAAACCGGTCACGGTGGCTGGTCTTTTTAGGATGCTTAATAATCGCTGGACTGCATCTGAAGACTACGGGTATTAAACACCAGGTAAGGTCTCTAGGTCAAGACCTGCGATGTGCTTTACCTTCTCGCCCTACTTCTTAGGTACCCTTCAAATTAGGTACTTGGGTTTGTTTGGGGTACATGTAAAAATTATCTTAACCATTTTTTAACTATGTATGTTTGCTAGAATAGAATATTCTGGTGTTCTATCTGCCTACCCAGTAAAGAAACTGAAAACTGAAGTTATGCTTTTTGAAAGTGTTGCTCATGAATACCGTTATTTCATCTTCACACATTATCACATCTTCACAGCATCTCACTCGGCTGATTAGTTATTGGTTATTTCATCTTCCAGCATACATAAATAATCTGCACATGCATTTTTGAACTTCTTCGCATCGGATGTTGATACTTTTACATCTGCGTAAGCGTGAACTGTAAAGTTTTTTTTTAAGTTAACCCTTAGCTGAGGCATTTTTCTTGGTTATATTATTGACTAGTTGTTATCTTGTCTCAAGATGTTGTGTCTATCTTTCGCTTCTCCTAGGATATTGAGTTTAATGAAATTTTTATTTTTCTCAATAATTATTGATTAATAGGTTTGTTCTGCTTTGTATATATTTAATTTCTTAATAGGTAAATGATCTTCTTTTCGATCTCGAACAGAGGTAAGAGGGAATGTTACTTCTCAGTTATAGGGGAGGTGCTCCACAGAAATAGACAAGACGCAGTAATTTTTTTCAAAGATTTTCCAATAAAGATTTGTTGAATATGTTCCTTAACTGCCAATGAAAAATAATAACGAAAATTATCTCCTTGTCGCACAATTTCTACATAATTTTCTACATTTTGCAGATAAACGAAATCATAATAGAAGTTGTAATCCTCCTGTTTCGGCGTGTAGTTTCGGGAGCGAGTACTGACCAACCCTTAGAGTATATACTCCAATTGTATATACAAGATTGTATATACTCTAAGGACCAACCCCTTCGTCCCCGTCCCCACCTCTTCTCCCATCCGCACCGATAAACCGTGAGTTACCTACAAAAAGGAATTAGTACAATTTTACAAAGCCGACGTGTTGCATCTGGAGGTTTTACTGTGAGTGATCTGTGATAACTAGTGCATGTTCAGGATCAGACGAAGACCACTATCTGATGTTAGGAACTTGTGTTTTTCGGTGTCTCCTTCCCGTGTGATCCTATCGAATTATCACAATTCTCTATATCCGAAGGAGTTGGTACCCACGCATTAGCTATAGCATCAAAGGCGACTGCAATCGACAGTTGCAAAGAGAGCTATCGAAACACCTCCTCCAGAAATTTCCCCTATTAAAACCAATTACCAATCATTTTCTCCAGTCCCGTATTTTTTGGACAGATGCGTCATTAAGGCGATCGTCTAGCAGAATGAGCAAATTTCACCATTTTTTCTCATATCTTCTCTTTCGTTTTTTATCACATTTTTGTAGGAACATATCTAATTTTAAAAATTTATTCATCCTGATGAATAAACAGTATTTTTTAAAACATAAATTGCATGTAAACGTATTAACAGATGTTTCTATAATTGTAATAAATTTAAGATAATCGTTAACTTTGTAATATTATTGAATAAAAAAGACATCTCACACGCCGTTCAGTCATAAAATGCCCACAAAGTGGAGCAATTTTCTTCATTTTTAAAACATCGAAGGTTTGGTAATTTATTAATCAATTATTTAATTTAGTTTATGACATTTTAATAAGATATTCGTATTTAAAATATATGTAACCTGATGAATAAATTTTAAAATGAGATATTTTCATACAAAAATGTAATAAAAAACGCAAGAGAAGATATGAGAAAAAATGGTGAAATTTGCTCATTCTGCTAGACGATCGCCTTAATGACATACGTATATTTTACACAAATAACTTACTCTGTCGTATATTTTGTGACCACACTATGTTTAATAAATAAATGGCTATCAGATCTGTTAGCACATCCGTAATAAATGAATATACGAGGCTTTTGTTTTTATTTTTTATGAACTGTTTCCAGCGCAACCCAATCATTAAAAAATCACCACCATGCTATTATTTTGATTCATTTTATGGCTCTTGGATAGACTTCCACACCTCCGCATGCACGCAGGCGCCTCGTTTTAGATCAGATTGGATATTTGAATATGCATTTTGGGTGCATCGTTAGGAGGATGGCGTGAACGGCCCGCGATCGAATATTAAGATTTCACCACACCTTCCGCCGGGTACTGGGTAGGAGCGCATGAGCGATGTCGTGTGCGCTATCACGCGGCCTTTATTATTTAATCTATATTATTAACGACCTCGTCTATCGTTTAAAAATTCCGTTTAAACAATGAAATCATGAGATCGAACGAACTAAGCTCGAACAAATGTCTTATGTAAATGTCAGGTGAATTTCTATACAAATACTGCCACCATATATACAAATATTACCATGCAGCAATTTTATATATACACAATTAAACTCTTAGCATTTTATATAGGTAAAACGATATGAATGAGCATTTAAAATTCCATTTTCCTAATTAATAATAATTTTTCAGAATTCGTAAAGCCATTTTTCTGTATAGCCATACATTTCAGAAAGAAAGCGCCATTGTAATTTTGCATACAAATAATGGAGGCATTAAGTTAAATGATATTGAATTGTTCTTTTTCTTTTTCTTTTGGTAGATCTGGTTGATTTCACTACTGATCACGTCCTGGTCAGAAGTGAAAGGAATTTCGTAGTTTTACCAAGGTGTGGGTCTCCCGATGGGAGATCCCTCACCAGACATTTGATTATTTTACATATTTAATTTAATGGAACAGTTATTGTGCGTCCGCCTTGACGACATTAAGTAGTATCGAAATCGGACGACGTTAATAATACATAATTTGGTGTATATTAGATATATAAAGTGAATATATAATGTAAACCACATTGTTGTTCATGACTCTGGCTTATTTCGTAACCAAACTTTAGCGAATTGCCAATGTTCGATCGAACATGTAATACGTGTTTACCCTGCACCAAAATTTAAATACTATATTCCCGTTTATGCCGAGAACTGTTGCGTGTCCAGAGGTAGACTTTATTGTGCCTGGAACCAATGAACTCCATATATATGCGGTAGTTTCATGTTTTTTAACTTTGTAAATTAAAAATTAACAAATAATTTTTTGGGTATGTTAGAAACCCATTTATTGTCACCAGAATGATTATCATTAATTAAGATGAATTATAGATGTCTCACAGAGACGAAGCTATTTATATAAGAAAGGATGTATGATGGTGATAGCGTAGTTTTATTGAATAAAGTGAGCGAGTTACATAAATTCCATACATAAAACATTCCTTATTTGATAGCTGCGTTATCGATCGTGGTTGGAATCGACAAACGTTACATTGTGTAGCCAATGACAGGTCGTAAGCCCTGCAAACGCTCAAAAAAGACTTCCATAAATGGCTTCGTCTCTGTGAGATATCTCTAATTTATCTTAATTAAAACATTGCTTATATTTTTATTTTCTAGTATTTCTAATTTCTCAACCCTAACGTGTTTTCTGTAACACGTTATGTAAAATATAATATATATATATATATATATATATATATATATATTTTTTTTTAATTAATATAAATTTTATCATATCCAGACGACCCCATGATGAAAACGACTTCCGGAAAATGTATATGTTCGGTATTTTAACGAAGTGCAATTTGAATAATACATACGTTCGCATAAAGCATAACTTACATACGAATGTCCAGAGTCAGATCATAAGGCAATTTGTATCGTCCCTTAGTTTCCTGATCTCATTACCTCATCAGCTCTCCATAAACTGGCCTTCGTCGTCTGTTTCTCTGCCTAATATTCACCCTGTGTTGGGGGTAGTGGCACGTTTTACTTTCCCCATAAAGCCAGCATCAGTTTGTCAAAATGGGATATTTTTATGATTAATTAAATAATTATATTTATGATGTTTATAGCCTTGACTTTGTGGTTGGAAATAATTATTAAATTTAGTAAACTTAAAACTTTATACAAACCACTTGGACAAACAACTTGGTATAAACCACTTTGTATTGGGTAATTTAAATTAATAATTAAATAAATTTTTAACTCCAATACCTACCTAAGAATATCAATATGATGAAAACCCATCTGTCACGCTGGACATTACCTTCCCAAAATTTAACAATTTTACTAATTTTATAAATAATTCTGAAGGTTCTTTTTGTAATTATCTGGGCTATTCTGCCAAGCATATCCGACCTCTTCAGCCGACGTTGTAGATACCATCGTAGGCTCTATCATTAGGGCTTCAGGTTGTCTTGTTAATAAATTTCCGTCACGAGGGGCAGTGCGAGCACGTCCGTTCGTATCGGAAGCTTATTACCAAGTGAGGTCTGCTAAGTCAAAGTCTAAATTTGGGTACTGTGGTCATTATTGGCCGTAATAATTTTTGGGAATTTTGTATTAAATATTGGGTGTTCCCGGCCGTTGCTGGCCTTAATGGCGTTTGTTTGGCTCCTTGTGATGCGCTTTGTACTCGATGTTGCTTCTGTTGTGTCGGTGGTTATATTTAATTGATTTTTGCGCGCTAATATAATATATATATATATATATATATAAAAATTTAAATTAAAAAAAAAATATATAGATGTGAAACACGGAATACGTGTCACATCAATATTCTTACTTATTTTCAAACTAAGCTAACGCTTATGATATGAAATGACTGTATATAGAAATATGACTAACTTGTAGTCTGGAGTGAGGTTCGAACCCGCAACCTTTGGATCACGAGGCCGGTGTCCTAACCACAAGACCAACAAGCTACTCGATATATATATATATATATATATATAGATATATATGATGAATTATTTTCTGGGGGAATCCGCGTCAAATAGTCCTGAAAAGGACCTTTTAACTCCGGACGTTTCGAACAGGTAACACTGCTCATTCTCAAGGGCCTCTTATTTTGAGTCTTGCCCAAAACTGGACGAGTAAACCCGACTGTTCGGGGCAAGAGCCAGAACAAAAGTGAATTAAAAATCCTAATTGGTGCTAAAAATTATTGATTTATTTATTTGTTTAATTGCCGGCTTTGGGAACGGGTAATGACTTTACTAATTTGTTTTTCTATTATTGCTGAATTTTGTGGGTTAATTTTCAAAGTTGGGTTTTTTCCGGGAATCGCAGTATTACATGTGTTTGCCTCTAAGATATTAGTCCAGGAAGCGCTTTTCTGTTTTTACAAATCCTGGTGAAAGATTAAATCCACCCCGCTTTCATCTTCTTATTCCATATCCATTCATTAAAAAGTCTATACAAGTAACACGTCACAATAAATATCCAACTCGTATTTCATTATACTTGAATAACACAAAATACCAAATCAACCTAGGTGAAGAGGCTACTGATTTATGACTTATTTTAAAACCGCAATGTCATACGAGCTGGAAAATAAAATAATACGGCAGCGATATCCGGCCTGGCATGCAACGGAATGCCCCTTCTTTGCTTCGGCACAAATCAAATCGAGCAATATTATATTATATAGGTTAGAAAAATTTTTTTTTTCAAAGATAAAATTTATTAATTGACAATCAACTCTTTGGCTTAACAATCATTAAAATCTGATATGAAAAGAAATATTGGTTGCAACCTAATTTAACTAATACACATTTTTTATAATTCTTCACATTTCTACCTTTTTAAGATAAAAAACATGCTTTTTCATAGGCTCCACCAGTAAAATGTGTTACAAATATCCTTTTCTTATATTAAAAATATGGCCCTGTTAAAAGCCGCAACAGCCGTAGAACTTGCATGAGAAGATGTATGAGTGTGGCCGAAGCAAAAGTGGTGTGCCAGGATAGA
This sequence comes from Agrypnia vestita, assembly GCA_016648135.1. Taxonomy (NCBI): domain Eukaryota; kingdom Metazoa; phylum Arthropoda; class Insecta; order Trichoptera; family Phryganeidae; genus Agrypnia; species Agrypnia vestita. The sequence goes on along the minus strand of JADDOH010012395.1, from coordinate 3,967 downwards.
AGAGTTTCGATCAATATTCTCTGCCTACTCCTGCGGGGGAATGGCGTGATGGTTAGTTAGTTACTTAGTTAAAAATTTAGTGAAAACATAAGTTGTATTATATTTTCACATTAATTTTAAAAATATTTCTCCTTCAATTATACTACATATATTAAATGGCTAATGATCGAATCTCGAAAGGGATATTCATTTTCATTTTCATTTAATGCATTAATGTACGTTTTTATATTATTTATCATTAATAAGATCTTATTAAAAAAAATCATCGTCATCATTATCAACCATTTGCTATACAGTGCTAGATGAAAACTTCACCGAGTAAATCCCACTTTTTTATCATCATTATTCGGTGCCACCAGAAATTGAAGACTTCCTCAGCCCGCGGGTTTGAGGTTTGTTGGCATCTTTTTCCCCTGTCTTCCACTGGATTACTACATTCTTCAAGCGATTGTCCGTCCTCTGAGCTATGCGGCCTGCCCATCGCCAGTTGATTCCCATACTCAGTAACTTGTTGGTTTAGTGATTAAAACTTAACATCCCCCCAGTGATTCAGTGGGAGAAAGTTACAGCACAAGCGTATAGCTTATTTTGGAAATATTAAGAATATTGATGATATGTTTTCCTTGTTCGCATCCCTATTAAAAGAGAAATCCTAATGTATAATTTGATAAAAAAATGATTTCCTACCCCTGTGAACTTTTTAACAAGCCATTATTAATACAGAGCTTAATTGCTTTTAGGTGTAGCCTTAGGTTAGCAGCATCCCTATCATGCGGAAAACCGAAATTTCATTCCTTGCTGGGACATATTTTATTTAGTTTCACCATACTTTTAATTTAAGAGTCATCTAATTTTACATATATTTTTCTCTTTGAACTAAAAGTAACATATTCTATGATGCATATGTCTAAGACACGTAGCTCGTGATTTATTTCGTGTAGTGCTGGCTCCTTCGCGCGAATTATATTATACATTTTTATCGCCCGTAGGAATAGCGGTACTGCGATAACACTACATCTTTCTGCGAGATTAGCTCTTCCTCGCGATTAAACATTCGTACCTGTGCTACACCGGTTTGAATTAAATTTTTAAAGTTTTATTATTTTAAGGAGAAAGTCGTGTAAGGACCACTTGAGATTTTTCCGAATGGGCGATTCCGTAAGAAGTACGGCTGCGCCTAATGCTTCGTTAGCTTGAATGTTTGCCTCTAATTTGCGAGCGCCGTTTGTGGAAATTGACCGCCCAGTTGGTCGGCTGGCTGGCTGGTTGGTTGGCTGGTTGGTTGGTTGGTTTGCCCGCTCCCAAGGCCGGCGTCTGTGGGCCGCGGCTTACGCAACAGTTTCCCCGGATATTTTATTGCCTTATTTTGTGCACGACTTGCCAGAGCCATCCTTGGCGAGCGACTTGCGTATTATTATAACGATCGCCCTCGCTACAACGCCAGATTTCGCACGACAAATAGACACGGTAAATATTTTACTGGGCGATTTTCCAGAACAAATTTCAAGAGAAATTAAATAATCACTTGAAAATATATACAGAAAAAAAACTATCGAAAAAATATAATGAAGTGTGTTATTAAAAAAAATATTATTCTTAGTTATATTCATTTTTAAACAGTTGAAAAAAATTGATTTTATTCTTGTTTTTATCTACTTATATTCATTAATTACACCTACACGTTTCTGAAAAACCTTTTCATCGTTAGGGTGTTTTATAAATGTCAAAATATCAAAATGAAAGATGTATTTTAGTTTTCTAAATTATTTTAAAAAAAATTTAATATTATCGCTGAAGTTCTTGGTTACACAAAATTATTGGAAAAAATTTAGAATTGGACTAGCAGTTGAATTTAATTGATTATTAATAATATTATTTTACATGCTTTACTAATTTCTAAGATTCTAAATTATTCAATTTCAGACCAAAATTATTTATGTGTAAAATAGAAAGTCCTAAATGTTTATCAAAACCGTGATCATTTTCTAATAAATGATTTGCGAATTCAGAAAATCCATGATTATTTAGACATCTTCAATGCTCTTTAACTCTTACGTTAAAATTTCGACCCGTTTTTCCAATATAAAACGCTATACAATCTTTGCACGAATGTTTATAAATACATAAATTCAAAAGAAAAATATAATATATTTAACGATTCATAATTTTACGATCATCACGAATAATCTCTACAATTTTATCAATAATATAGAATACTCGATGTTTAAAAATATATATAATATATCCTACCCTCGTACATTTATATGTATTGGATTGTTATATGGAATTGGAAAACACATCCTTTGAATATTTATGAAATAGTATCTCTCTCTAGCACTGCTAACTAATCTCGATGTGCAGACAATAAATGGGTCCACGAAACCTGCACACATTTAAAAAAACCTTTTGCGGAAAGCGCCCCCACCGCCCGCCACAAAGCGAGGCAGGCAGAGGGCCAAACGATTCAGTTGAACGTTGAATATCAAAGGATCTCATCACGCCGTGGCCGCGGAAGGTTTATAGTCAATTACATTTGGCAAACACACTGAAACAAAAAACGGAGGCCCCACTTCCGCTTCAAAGCAAATCGTGAAATAACAATGAGACGAACTCGCTGAGCAAGAAATTTCTGTAAAAATGATGTCCGGCAACCCTTTGAACAACCCCTGTTAATTTTGTTTTTCATTTCCTTTTAATTTAATTTTCTCTCCAACTGGTTGTATTTAAAAGATACTATGTTGTTTTACATCCGTTTTAAATTGTTTTCTGATAATTGCATTATTTTGGAGTACCTAATTGCTTATTTTCTTTTAAAGTAAACCCGTTCTGTAACCTCATACAATATTTTGCTGAAAGGTTAGACCTTCTTCTTTTGGTGTCATGTCAGGTCCCCCCAACGTTGACTATCACCCGAGAGAAAGCGTCCCTGTCCTGGGTAGCACGAAACAGCTCTCCAACACTTCTTATGCCCGTCCAGTCGCGTATATTGCGGAGCCAGGAAATTTGTCTCCTTCCAACACCTCTACGACCCTCTATCTTGCCCATAAGAATTAGGTGGAGCAATTCATATTTTTCTCCTCTGAGCACATGACCCAAATACGATACCTTTCGGATTTTGATATTTGTCAGCAACTCTCTATTCACTCTAGCTCTTTGAAGAACTCTTGTGTTGCTGACCATATCCGTCCAGGGTATCCGGAGCATTCTCCGATGTATCCACATTTCGAACGCCTCCAGCCGGTTCATGCTACTCACTTTGAGGGTCCACGATTCCACTCCGTACAGCAGGACTGACCATATATAACATTTGACCAGTCGCTGTCGAAGTTTCAGGTTAAGATTGTCATCGCAGAATATAATATTCTGCGATGACAATCTTAAGCTTAGACCAATGTAGTTTTTAAGAGGATTCTTGGTGTGTGATCACCGATTTATAGAAGCTCAATGAAAAGCCCGCCGCAACCATCTGGTTTTTTCAGTATTCTGAGAAAAATCCTGCAATGCTTACATAATTATACTTCGTGCGCTGTTATCGATGCCGCGGTCGAGGGGAGAATGACGAATTAGGAGAACGACTAGAGCTTCAAACCCGACGGAATGTATCACCATAATGTATACGCAAGTTTTTCCAGAACTGTCTACTAACGTAGTGGAGAATCCATCATGTAAAAGTGCAATACGAGAAGTGAACAGCATAGTACTCGTAATAAACTTTTTTGTTGCCACGGAATTAGAAATACAAAAAAAAACATAAGTTACAAAATGTATTTCTATGTTTCGCATTAAATTAAAATGTTAAAGCAAAACATATAGCTTAATAAATTGTTTGTCCGATAATTTTTTTTTTAAATAGAGATGCGTACACGGAATACGTGTCACATCAATATTCTTACTATTTTCAAACTAAGCTAAACGCTTGTGCTATGAAGAACTTGCTGGTCTCGAGTGAGTTTCTAACCCGCGACCT
>JADDOH010012394.1:0-85099 GCA_016648135.1 Agrypnia vestita | reverse complement strand
GTTAACCAAATGACACAAACAAATTCCAAATTACTGCGAACAAATGAATTGTATTAACATATTATGTTTTTAATGCTGCCATTAAATACGTCGACATTATTGCTCAGTTTTTTTAAACGTTGCACACTACGCGTTTTGGTGTGCCCATTCATTACATCCGTTATGCATTTTGCGAAATGGAGTAATGCGCGATTTTCTTTATAAAAATATTTATTTGGTACGAATAGGTCACAATTTTCTAGTAAGTTCGGAGAGTCAATCAAGTTACTAAAAGTTTTATCCCCAATATCGGTAAAACCTCGATATAACGGACTAATTGGGGGGCCGGGGTGTCCGTTAAAGCCGAAAGTCCGTTATATAAAAACAGGCTTAAAATAAATCAAAAAACTTTTTTTTGAAAATATGTACAAACTGTATTTACATATAAATAAAAAATACATTGCTGTTTGATATCTTTCGGTTGCCCTGCTTTAAAAAAGGAATCAATTTTTGTTTGCGCTTTTGAAGTTTGCTGTTTTTTTTATAATCAACTCTCTAAAATTACGAAAGTGCGCATAATATAGTTGAACTTCGTTATCTGACGAATAATCAATAAATGTTAGATCGAACACCCATAGAAACCTACGCGTTATTATATCAAGGAATCCCCTAATACACTATCGCTCCGGCTAGGTGTAGTCTAGAGCAGGACGGCATTATGTCTCCAATTCCATGACTATGACGTGATTATCATGGCAACCCTTGAATTTAAGCATGTATAATATTAACAGGACGTTTTTAATTTTTTTTACATTTGACCGGATTTTTTGTCCGTTATATCCGAAGTACGTTAAATAGAGGTCCGTTTTATCGAGGTTTTACTGTATTTCAGTAGTTCCTAGTAGGTACTGCACGAATGAAGGATATTGTCATACAAATAGACTGCCAGACTTATAGTATCAAACCTGAAATATTTTCCGTAGATCTAAACTATAGCAGGTAAAAAGGTTTGGATATTATGACACTTGAGTTCGAGGGATTTTGGCAGATAATACAGGTACATAAAATTACTAACTAAAATATAAAAATAAAAAAACTGATTTTTTATATGTTTAACGGGACAGTAATATACACCCGTATGCTTAATTGCTAGACGCTTTTTGTGGGTCATTTATTCTGCCACTTTGAAGTTCTATAATATCATTTACGTTACAGTAACCAATCAGAATTTTATTTATTTTATTCGGGCTAACATTTAATAATATGATACCTTATATTTTAACGTTTTAATGACATAATTTTTATACCTGCCAAAATCCCCCGAACTCAAATGTCATAATATCCTTATCTTCTTATCTACTATTGTGCACAACTACAGAATAAATTTGAGGTTTAGTTAAGTCTAGCGGTCGCTGGCTCCTACTATATAATGCAAAAATTTATTTTAAATCTGCTCAATCATGTCGATGTATTTCTTTGGGTATGGGCTCCAAATTGCCGCATGTATGAAGCAGTGACGTTTTGCAAGAAAAAAAAACAGTTTTGGTTTAAGTAACATGAATAAGGTTTTACAGAACTTATTTTTGCTTTATTTTACTGCTGCGAAATTTCTACATAAAATAAACAAAATGTTACTTTATTTCAAGATAAAATATATCCAATTCGCCTGCCTTCGAGGAGCGCCGAAACCTTTGTGGGCCAAGTGGCCACCGTAAGCGGCTGGGGCAGCACCACAGAATACGGTAAGGGATGAAATACAAGTCATTTGAGACAATCATTAACAAATTTAATATTATTCCTTGTATTGAATATTTGTACGTTTGAGGATATTATTTGTGAAGTGCGGGTTCACAAAGCATGGCTGAGCTCTCAGAAGAACTACACAGTGTCTGACGACCATTATTTTATTTTATTTATTTATTATTAATCGACGCCCTGGTGGGCTTTTACAATACATGAAAATTAATAAGATTTTTATAAACCTAATATAAAACACTAAATAATAATAATAAAAATATATATATATATATATATATATATCATCGACAAAACACCCCTATATGCAAAAAAAAAACATGTATTTTTTTCCGTAATTTTTTTTTAAACAATTTTTTTTAAATTTTGGTATATGTTGAGGATAATATTGATCCTTATTGTTTTATCTTTCAAATTAAATCTAATGTAATCAAAAATAATACAAGGCAGTAAAAAAGTTTTAACAATGTAAGCAAAATAAAGAAGTACAGCAATGAAAATACCAAATATAAATATTATATTTTATAAAAAAAGTATAAAAAAGTATAAATAAAAGAATAAGCCAGAAAAAAGCAAAAATAAATATATATTACAATAGAATAGATTGGAATGGGAGTGAGAGAAGAAGAGTGAGTTAAGGGTGGGATTTAAAGTTGACGGAGGACGGTGTGTTTATGGTTAGAGTAGGGGGTGTGTGTAATAAATATTGTGTGTGAGCTGCGTCAGGCGTGCGCATGTGTAGTAGTGATGGGTCCGCTCTGTACTCACTACTACAATGTAGTACTACATTACATTGAAGTGCACACTTCGCACGTTTTGAAGTGTAGTGCACACTACAAACACCAAAGTTATTGAAAGTATAAACTTCAAATAGTACACTTCATTTCAAAGCGAACACTACAAAGTTATCGAAAGTATGAGAAACATACTTTAAATACTGCATTTTTTAAGTGAAATTTTTGGGAAGTTGATGTAGCTAAATGAATAAATCTCTGGAAACTGTAACAACCTCCCCCCCCCATGGTTTGAAAATGTTTTGGAATCGAACGAAGAAATCTGGCTGTCGACCTTTTTTTTTTTAGGTCGCCAAATGTTACTTTGGAGAAAATATCGTCATTTATCTTAAATATTTTTCTCGTTGACTTTTTTGGGAAAATTTTGAAAAAAAGATTTGGGAAAAAAATATTTACTTCACTAGTACTACATTACTTTTCATTACTTCATTTCATTACATTTCACTTCATTAATACTACAATTACTTCATTTCATTACTTCACTTCATTAATACTACAATTACTTCATTTCATTACTTCACTTCATTAATACTACAATTACTTCATTACATTACTTCACTTCATTAATACTACAATTACTTAACTACATAACTTCACTTCATTAATACTACAATTACTTCATTACTTCACTTCATTTCGTAGTACTACAATTACTTTACTTTAGTTTTTACTACAATTGTAGTGTACACTTTGTAGTCTTCAAACTGGTGAACGTGTGTGAGTTGTAGTCTTCATTTTGAAATGTAGTTTTTCCCTTCGCTAATGTGTAGATGGTCGCTCAGAGTCTACCCGGTAAAGACACTGAAATGTGTGATACAGATTCATATACCTTTTTTAAATGATGTGATATTATTATATCAGTGTCGTCGTTATATGCCCTACATGCTCGCTGGATGAACGAATTCTGCGAATTAGATTTTCTACTTATTGGTACATGAAACACAGTCTCTTTAACTAGACTAAGGCCCGGTTGCGCCATCAAAAGTAAAGGTAAAAAAAGTTACTCAAGTAACGCCAAGTTGCGCCATCTATGGTAAAAATATTTAACTCGCCGAAGTACATACATGAGTAACTTTTTTTTACTCTCCGAGTAGGTGGTTAAAGGTTAAAAAGCGTTGGTAAAAAAAATGGCCGTCCTCTCACAGCTGATTTGAAAATGTGACATTTGTCCATATGGGTACTTGTCATTTGAATTTTGTCGCTGTCATTTTCGTATTGAAATTTGTAAACATTAAAATGAATTTTTTAATTTCGCGTTATTTTAGCGATGGTTTGACGTTTGTTTGGTTTGTTTCATAGAATGAAGTGGTTTGTTTGAACTGGTTTTGAACCGCAAAAGTACGTATTGCCAGTGGTGAAAAACTGAAATAATTCAAATTCCATAGACAAATGTGGTATTTGAGGTTTATTCCGCTTGGCACCCTATTAGCCTTATTATTGGTTTGACAGCGGTAAAAAAGACGTTTGTGCAACCCAAAATCGAGTTTACTCTCAGCTGAGGGTAAAAAAAGTTACTCGGTTCAATGTTACTCGAACCAAATTTACTTTTGCTGGCGCAACCGAGCCTAAGTGTTAATTTAAACTGCGCTAAAGGAGGCATTGCAATATCAATGAAATAACTTCAATATTTTTATAATAAAGCCCATTAAAATCACGACACTTGAATGTAAAACAATTCCCGAGTATACGAATCGGCAGATAATTAATTTTCGAAATAAAGTTATTAACACTTTTAATAATTTTATAATTAATTGTTATTGTAAAAATACAACGTATTTCGGCAGATATGCTCCATTAATAATTTTATTTTTAAAATGGCGCCACGAATTCAATTTCATCGTCTTCATACCCTTGTCCTAATAGGGTCGGGGGTCGAAATGAATTTCATTATTTGAATTACAAATCGTCCGTAGACGTAGGAGAATTAATGTAATATTTCTTTTTTTCAGGTTTGCCTGCATCAATTACTTTGCAATTTGATGAAATGGTCATCATCGCGAACAGCGATTGCGTTGCCATGTACCACTCTTCATTAGTCCGCAACTCGAACATTTGTGCCACTGGTATGAGGAGTCCTTTTCAGAATCCTTGCTCGGTACGAGAAATCTTTTATGTTTTATTATTATTATTGCTAACTATTATTAGTATTGCCATTTTAGCTTCGCTACACGATCCATGATGTCCACTACTCTAGTTCTTCGCCTACGGACAGGACACGTTGCAAGACAGGATACTACAAGATGGCCTCCCAGAGTTCTGAAATGGAGACCTTGGGAAAATAAAAGAGGCATCGGAAGACCTCAAAAGAGATGGGCCGAAGATATTGTCGCTGTTGGGGGAAAGAAATGGCTACAATTAGCCAACAACAGGGAAGAATGGAAAAATAAGGAAGAGGCCTATATCCAGCAGTGGAAAGACGAAGGCTGATGAAGAAAGAAGAAGATTATTACTATTGCTAACTGACTGACCAATACCAATGCCCTCCAGTTAGGCCTGTTTTTGTTAATTGGATTTTTGAAGAATCGGTTTTTTTCCTCCGCTCTGTGAGCATCTGCCCTGGGAAAGCTGGGAGTACATAACCTCATTCGGTAGTCGTACTTCGGGCGCTCTGACTGCGTGGTGGTCATGGTATTTTAACCAATGATACAATAACAGTTTTTTGAGATTTGTATCTGATTACATCAACGATTAGCAAGTATATTGTGCGATTTGACGGGCCACCATCAGCACTTTAGAAACCACTATATCTTCATTACGATCGCATCAATATTGACCTCTTCAATAATGGTGTTACTGCATTTAAAATAATGCTTTAAATTATATACAGGGTTATTTGAAAAACATTAATAACTTCGCAGGACTATATTCCTGCCTTAATAATGAGTCGAAAATGTTCAAGCTTTCAATAGTTATGGAGATACCTAATATCATTTTATTTAACTTGTATTGTAACGAATGAATTTTTCGTAATCAATATAAGTTACTGTTACGATAGTCTTACATTTTACAAAAAATAAGTCAGAAATATTGAAAAAAAATGCAAACTTTGATATCGCATATCTCCATAACAATTGATATTAGGTCATAATAGCTTGGACTCGCAATCAAGGCAGGAATATAGTCTTGCGAGGTTATTAATGTTTTACAAATAACCAGGTATACTAACTAGACTTTAAACAATCACTACATATAATCTTCTCTTCCTCTACCTCCACTTTGACTCCTACCTCATCACCCTTTCCCCCATCCTTATTCCCGTGTTACTATCAACACTTATTAACTTTAATATTGTTTGTTTCTAATTTCTTCATTTATAAACATTATTTTACTTAAATATTGTTTGGTGAATAGTATAATAAATTATCTTAGCTTTCAAATGTTCTCTTATCCAAAATAGTACTGAATTTACTACGCCTTAAACATGTGTTTTTAATCTTAAGAATCTTTTAATTGGTTTATGCAATATACACTGTGCTCATTTTAATGATTGAAATTGTTAAGATTCCTTCATTAAATAAATAAAAAACCGAATGGTCTTCTATAAAAAGTAAATTTGTTTAGCTTGTTGAATAATCTAAATTAATTGAAACACTTTCAGGGTGACAGCGGTGGTCCTCTGGTCATCTACGAAGCAGACGGCAGACCAACCCTCATTGGGGTGGTCAGCTTCGTGTCCTCGCAAGGATGTGCCTCTGGCTTGTTTTCGGCCTTCACCAGAACCCAGTACTTTCTTGACTGGATCGAAAGCACCATCGGGGAAAATACTCAATTGCGGATATGGCAACAATAATGCGCCATTTTGCGTATAATTTAAAATTATTTTTATAGAATGGGGAGGAATGGGAGGGATGAACGCTGCCGCAGCCGACTGGGTGGTGGTTGGTTGATTGGGTGTTGACGTGGGCGGTTGAGATGTCCTCGAATAAGAAGAGAGTTGAGGATACGTGTATTCGTCAGGGTCGTAACGAGTTACTATGAAAAATTTCATTTCACTGCCAATATGGCAACATATGCTAGAGAAAATTAAAATAACCCCGATTAAAAAATAAAGTTAAATTTTTTATCGTGTCACACTTTTATATGTCTTCAATGGCCGAAAAAATATACACGTATTTTTTATTTTTCATGTAAATTAATTTTAGTGGTCGCTACCACTGATCAAAGTCTCGGAAATATGCGCCGTTTAGGGAAACTGCAATGATCCAGACAAAACATGTCACTGCGTGCAACTATCCTTTCTCATATTAAATATCTTTCGTACGTTAGATAGTGTGAAAGATAACTCTCCAGGTGTATACAGAGTGCCATGCGATTGTGGAGCGTTCTACATAGGACAAACCAAACGCAATATCGCTAAACGATTGAAGGAACATGTTGGAGTAATTAAAAACAACAACTCCAATATATCGGTAATCTGCCAACATGCATCCAAAGGGAATCTCTGTCACTTCATCAGATTTGACAAGACAAAAATCTTAACAACAGAACCGCACCTTACACCCAGATTAGTGAGGGAGTCCATTGAAATATCCAAACATCCCAATTTCAATAGAAGTGACAGTTACAAACAATCAAGTATTTGGCGCCCTGTTCTTACGACATTGATTTAAAAATCCGCCGACATAACTAGTACATATCGCACACTGGCGACCTCTATTGTAGAAGAAGTGAACACTCCACAACAAAGTGCATATAATTTACGCCCTCGAAAGCAGTAATCAGTCCGCCCTCTACCTCCGCGGGTAAAGGTCGTCCTCCTGATGACGTTGAATAAGTGAATAATATGGTTCGTATAAAATATCCGCAACCAGTTACAGTTAAATAAGCCGTGGATAGGTTGAATACATTCCTCTACCAACTCGCAAAGTGTTATAAACAATAGGAAGCGCGTTTAAGGGGGATTCTATGCATTCTATGCATAGAGACATGAACTTTAGACATTTTTTTTAGTGCAAAAAAAACAATATTTTTAGTATCCATTATTTTACCAGACTTTTATTGATGTTTAAAGAATACATAAAAAATTCAAATGATAACATTTATAATTCAAAAAGTTATAGGCTGATAAAGTGGGGGGTCTCAAAAAAATGGCGCACCCTGGTTGACATGATTTCAACCCTTCTAGTAATCTGAAATAATAAAATATATTGATTCTAAACCAGTAAAGATGCCGCTATGGCTCAAACTAAGAAGAAGTAAAAAAAAAATATTCGTAAAATAGCGGGTGTTTCAAATAATTTTTTACCAGTTTTCTTACGTTTATGATTTTTTTAAATAGTAAAAATTTAAATTTTATCATAACTCTACTTCCTGCCATAGGGAGATGTACAGAAAAGGTTCACACCAAATTTCAATTAAATTGGTCCCGTAGAACATGAGATATCATGCCAACCGTCTTGAAAAAAAAAGTTTAGAGAAAAACGCGTTTAAAGATTGGCTCGAAACTAACCTGAACTAAGCATTAGATCAAAAGATTTCAACAAAATACGTTAATACCTTTAGTTAAATATAAATTGTATAGGTATAGAGGATAAGAAGATTTCTATAGGGTAATCCATCCGCAGGTAGCCAGTCGTGTATCGTCTACCGTCTATTGTTCGATTTGTTCAGGTTGGACCAGTTTAGTTGACGCATCAACAAATCGCTGTGACTCGGTAAATAATTGTAATTTTGAAAAATCCCTTTGAGGACATATTCTTGAATGTCTAAACTCTGGAAATATAAAAAAAAACTTTTTCGATTTTTTTAAAATTTATAGACTAAAATTTGATTTTTCGAATAATGCTTTGAATTTATGAACCAGAAAGAAATAAAAAAATAATATATAATAATAAGTATTAAAGCGCACGGTTACACAACGATCGTAATGAGCTGGAATAAAATATGTATAAAATTAGAACGGCCTTCTAGCGCCATCTGTGCGATTATAGCAGCAACAAAAATATGTTGGCGTTACAAATTTTATTTAACTAGCTGTACACTCGTGAAAAATCATGGAACACTATTTATTAATAATTTATATACAATAACAAAAAGCCCGTCAAATGCCGAACGAATGAGGCGTAAATTAATGGATCGCGTCCATGTAAAACTGCATGTAGTATATATAGTATATTTTTGAAGGGCGACGCAGAAGCGTTGGTGGCTATGTCGACTCGTCGCAGCGCCGCTGTCCACGCGTTCAAGGCTCGAGTCTTTTTTCAGCCGTGTAATTTCATTTTTTAATCGTGAATTCATGGACTTACGAGTCAGACAGACAACGAAATTATTATATTTTGATATTTTTAATTCTTCCTAAAAATCTTTGTGAACGACAGTGCCAAACTCTATCATTAATTTAATTAAACAAACTGCGTTCTCCTGATGCTTGCGTCCGTTCTGATGAAGATACAGTGGTATCGAAACCGGAAGACGTAGAGTTACTAGTTGCGTGGTTAATACAAAGTTGTTTAATTAAAATTAATAATTATGTCCAACCACAAATTTAACGCTATAAACATCAAAAATATACAAAATCCATTGTTCACATGAGTAATTTCATTACTGAATTCGATTTAACACACCCAAACATAATAGAGTTCCATAGTAATTTTCTACCAATAAATGAAGTAAGATATTTTATAAATGGATAATTATGTCCAACCACAAAGTTAACTCTATAAACATCAAAAATATACAAAATCCACTGTTCAAGTAATTTCATTACTGAGTAATCGAGTTAACATACCCAAACATAATAGAGTTCCATGGTAAATTTCCTACCAATAAATGAAATAAAATATTTTATAAAAGGAAATTCAAAAATGTTGTCAATAGTTATTTGACATTCCATAAAACTGTAACTCACCCCCAAAAAGAGTTTTCAATCGTGTTTTGGAATTCACATTTTTCATGATGTTTGGGGTATAAAAGAAAACTCAACAATATCCAAAAACTTGAAAAATGTTTTGAATGCAGTCACCGAGGATAACTAATTTAAAATATACTAAATTTTAGATTTTATGAAGGTGTAGAATTCATACCACATACAGGAACCACCAATCTAGGCCACAAACACATACAGTGGCAAGAATGCCACATAAGCAAATCGAGGCACGAGCAAGACACACGCGCGGTCTACAGTTCATTGTGTCACAGCATTTCTGATGAATTCTCCACACACACAGCCGCACTTCAGGAAACTCCTTTGTTCGTAAATCATATAAAAAGCAGCCCACATCACATATGTGGGCATGTCAGTTTTTCATCGACCTGGGTGGCTGGAGGCTATCGCCCTTCGAGTATCTATCATTGTCTTTGTAATCGTACTCATGTATAATTTGTACTTGTTTTATCGAGATAATATAGGCTATGTTACGTATAAAATTTCGAATTCAGTACATTATAAATTAGTAAGTAATCTTCGATGACTGCATTAATTTTTTTTTGGATATTGCTGATTTTGTTTTTATATCCTAAATATAAGTTATGGAAAAATTTGTGCATTAGAAGTTTAAATTTATCGTTAGCTTTGATCAAAATAATGTAACGAGATAATTGAGCATTATCAGAACTTCTCGAGGACAACAGTGCGATCGAATTCTCTCGAACATTCCACAACATTCCGTGACAGTAAAAAAACATAAAAAACAATATTATTAATGTCTTTACTAACAATTTTTTTTATCATTGTTGCTTCACTATGTTTATTTTGATTATTTAATATGAAACTACCTGTAACCCGTCAAAAATATAAATGTAAGTATTTATTTATTCATAGAATTTTTTTTTTATAAAATTACTTTACTTTTCAAAATAAAATTGAACGAAAGCACGTTTTCCTGTAATTTTGGCAAAAATTTTAAAAAACTTAACAATAATTTGACTCTCCAGATGGCAAAAACGTAAATCGTTTGCTACGAGGCCTTGAGCGAGCCAATATTTCTTTTAATAATCTTTTGTTCATTTTCAGCGTGTTAAATTGATTCCTCGATTAGAATTCCACGTCACGTGTCGAAACATTACATTTGTCTCGTTCCATATTAAATCCATCAGTATAATGAAGTACATCATTGTAGTACTTAGTACAGAGCGGACCCGTCACTAATTCTCGATATGTTGTATATGTTGAAAGATTTCAGATATCAATTATGAATATCTCCTTAGTTATTTACAACTTTTAAACTTGTCTGTGAGACGTACTGTAACAGACCTAATATTTCTTTATAGGATCGTAAATAGTTTGATTGATTGCCCCCAGATTATTAGTCTAATCGACTTATATGCTCCATCGAGGTCATCAAGACACAGTGTATTGCTCTATTATAGTGGAAATGTCAGAACTAATTCATTAGCAAACTCTGTAATTCCCAGATTACACTCATTAGGGAATGAGCATGCAGATGCGGCTGACATTTTTGCTGATAGTATAACTGTTTATAGGACAAAGCTGATAAAATTGTTTACATCCCAACGAAATGGAAATGAACAATAAATCTTTCTATTTTACCTTTAACTATTATTATTTGTACCTTTAACTTTATTATTATTTTATCTTATGTTTTTATGTTTTTCTTATGTTTTTCTGTATTATTATTATTATTATTATTACCTTTTAACGATTATTATTGTAACTTTTAACTGTATTATTATTTTAACTGTCTTATGTTATTTTTTAAAAAAATTATTCTGTATATTGTAAAAGCCCATAAGGGCGTTAAATAAATAAATAAATAAATTTCACATGTTGAAATGCAATACGTTGAAATATTGCATCTCACACGGATACAACGAAAAGCAAATACAAGGTCTATTAATGAGAACATAATTTATGAGAAGATAAAAGTGATTTTTTTTTCGATTGATTCAGCAACATTGTAGATTGACATTTAAAAAAATGATTGTATTATTTGTATAAATATACTTATATTATTTGAATAATTACACCTGCATGTTTCGGATATACCTTTTTTTCGGTTTTTCTGAATTTTCAAATCATTTATTAGAAAATGTTCACGGTTTTGATAAAAATTTAAGACTTTCTATTTTACACATAAATAATTTTGGTCTGAAATTGAATAATTTAAAATCATTAGAAATTAGTAAAGCATATATAGTAAACAAAATATTATTAATAATCAATTAAATTTAACTACTAGCTCGATTCTATTTTTTTTTCCAATAATTGCGAGTAATCAAGAACTTCAGCAATAATATTTAAAAATAAATTTACAAATAATTTAGAAAAACAAAAAACATATATATATATATACCTGACGATGGAAAGGTATTTCCGAAACATGTAGGTGTAATTAATCAAATAATATAAGTAGATTTAAGTAGACAAATAATACAATCAATATTTGAAAAAAAGTGATTTTCGCTTTCTTTTGGTGTATATTTTTCGGCATATAACCTATCATTGTATTTAAATTGATTCCTATGGGAAAAATTGATTCTCTTAACGAATAAGATCCGGGAACGAAATATGCTCGCTAAGCGGGGTTTCGACGTATTTTGATTTTTGTTTATGAATTTTGACGTACTTCTAGCCTATTCAAGCTACCAACAATGCCTCCCTAATATAGTCTAAAAAACCATTATTATCTAAAAGTTTATTTATTATCCAGTAAATCGAGAAGAACGTCATTAAGAATCGATGTTACGGTCATAAAAAACTTTGGAGCCAATTTTCTTTCTACGTTAGGAAACTAAATTGATGATAATATCATAAAGTATGTTTTACACAAGTACTAACTGGAATAAATGTATAAAAATTCAAGGTAAATTCCTTTGGGTAAAGTAAGGGAACAGGAAACACAAATATCTCACTACTTCCAGGATGTCTTGTGATCAAAAATGAATCTGTTAACCGGATGTCAGCCATTTTGAATTGCGAGGTTGAACATTTGCATGGCATTAGTGTGACCTAGATATTTGAACATTGTATTGAAACATGTCACGTTATCGGATTTCCACGACTACAGAGAGGATAGATGGACATTTCTACAATGAGAGACATATTTTTTTCTAGTTTTAATCAAGTCAATAGTTGGATATAGAGAAAAGGAAAAGACCTAGTCGTGGTCTAGACATTAAGTGAAACTTTGGCGAAGTTGATGTAGATTGTGACGGTCACCACTTTGGTGGGAGAAAGAATTTTTACTCTACCTACCCATGGCGTCTTCAGATATTTCAGTTTGTGATGGCTCCTCTTCTTCGCCTTTCAGCTCGATCCTACACCTAACTGAGTTTACGCCTTGTTAGAGGCAAAACAAGCTATCTATCTACGTCGGGTGAAGGCTCTACGGTTTTTAACGTAGTATTTCCAAACACCCTCGCTTTATTCAAGACCTCCCCAGTTCACGTTGTGTAATTTTTTGTTTCGAACTATAGGGGATGAATTGGTTTTGTGGTAACCCTAACGCAAGCTAAACTTAAATTAAATACTGGGGTATGAAGTTCGTGAATGTTCATGGAAAACGCAAACAATACTACCTAGCACGTCAATTAAGCCCTACGGTGCAATTGCTAAACATACTATGTTCCGTGGCCCTATATTATTTACCTATCATTCCTACGGACTGAAACCACTGCATCTGGTGTAGCTGCGCTTCCAGAGTGCGCGATCCTCTGCTCCCACGCCCTCTCCGCTCGATCCCCCATTGTCCTACCTGTATGGGATCGACCGCCATCCACTGGAAAGGTTAGTAACGTGCCGTTATCACATGCGCATGCACATATAGAGTACATAGATCCCCTGAAAGCCCTCGAGTCCTTCGTAGCCGCTCCTATGGATGATTCCGTCTTCGACGCCCTCGCTGATTAATAATTTTATCTTCCGCCGTTATCTCGCTGTGCTTATTCCCTACGATCTTTTATATTTACTCTGCATTATCTTTATATCAATTACATTGTTACGTTTATTTACTAGCCGGCCTAAGTTCCGTCACCTGTATCTGGCCCTATGTCTCATTCTAGTGGTACGTTGGGTTCTAATGGATAAGGGGTTTGTAGAAGGTATGTGTAAATGTATGTGTACGCGGAAAATGTGGTTGCTTTAAATTCGGCCCCTCCGTACCCAAAGGCTCATCGGTGACTGATCCCATCTTCCTTCTCCCGACACGAGTTCCGGATACGTTGACCTGAGCCTGGATGCGCCTTTTCATGTTGGGCCTCTTCTGTGCAAAGTACCGCACCATCCCTCGCGTCAGTGTCTGGCGTCCGGGCTCAGAGCCAGTTTGCCCCCCGAATTCCAACTCCTCCAGGTTAAACTAAGTTAAACTACGGTATATATACTGAAGCTACTGTAAAGATGGTCCCGGGCCACCTGTCAAGTCAAAAATATGCGAGTGGGGAGGGGGAGTTTCCTAGGCTCCCCAACCCTCGCCTGTGAGCAACTGCAGCCCATTGGCCATTCGCGACACTACAGTGACTGCAACCACCCTCCCAGGTAGTACTTATTATAATCTGGTATGCATCAATACGTTCAATCCATTCCAGACGAGGGAAGACATCCGCACGGGTGTTGTGCCACCCGTGAAGAGCCCCCTCATACACTACGTACGAATAGATACATACTAATAAAATATAATATACATACATATACTTACATATACAATACATAAATAAATACTTGTAATGGTTGGTTGCCATGTGGTTTCACGAGGCCATGACCCCTCGTATTAGTAGATGGAAAGGTGGATCTGGACAGTAGGGATATGCCTAGCCCCTGGCCAGGGATGTCGGTGTATTTTCTCCAAATGGTGTACAGCTAGAATCCTGCCATCGATGATGATGGGATCTGCCTAATTATCTCCGACTGATGTGTAACTGGAACCCTGCATCACTGATGAAGATGATGTTGTCACTATCGAAACGTCACCTGATGATATTTAGCTGAACCGCCGCTAGTGATGATGATGATGATGATGATACTATCGTAACGTTTCCTGACGATATATATATCGGAGACACCGCTAATGATGATGATGATGATGATACTATTGGAACGTCTCCTGACGATATATAACTGGGACACTGCTAATGATGATGATGTTGATGATACTATCGAAACGCCTCCTGACGATATATAGCTGAACCACCGCTAGTGATGATGATGATGATGATGATACTATCGTAACGTCTCCTGACTATATATAGCCGAAACACCGCTAATGATGATGATGATACTATCGTAACGACTCCTGACGATATACAGCTGAAACACCGCTAATGATGATGATGATGATGATGATGCTATCGAAACGCCCCCTGACTATATATATAACTGGGACACTGCTAATGATGATGATGATGATGATACTATTGAAACACCTCCTGACGATATACGACTGGGACACTGCTATGATGATGATGTTGATGATACTACCGAAACGTCTCCTGACGATATATAACTGGGACACCGCTAATGATGATGTTGATGATGATACTATCGAAACGCCTCCTGACTATATGTAACTGGGACACTGCTAACGATGATGTTGATGAAGATACTATCGCAACGCCTACTGACTATATACAACTGGGACGCTGCTAACGATGATGTTGATGATGATACTATCGAAACGCCTCCTGACTACATACAACTGGGACGCTGCTATTGATGGTGATGATGATGATGCTATTGGAACGTCTCCTGACAATATATAACTGGGACACTGCTAATGATGATGATGTTGATGATACTATCGAAACGCCTCCTGACGATATAAAGCTGAACCACCGCTTGTGATGACGATGATGATGATGATACTATCGCAACGCCTCCCGACGATATATATCTGGAACACCGCTAGTGATGATGATGATACTATCTGAACGCCTCCTGACTATATTTGACTGGAACACCGCTAATGAAGATGATGATGATGATACTATCGAAACGCCGCCTGACTATATATAACTGGGACGCGGCATATGAATAGACAAATAAATACCTAATTATTTAATGAATCATCAATTAAATAAATAAATAGAGATGAATAATTAAGTTCGGCGTCGAGCACACGGGCCGATGATGATGCTATCGAAACGCCGCCTGACTATATATAACTGGGACGCGGCATATGAATAGACACATAAATACCTAATTAATTAATGAATCATCAATTAAATAAATAAATAGAAATGAATAATTAAGTTCGGCGTCGAGCACACGGGCCGATGATGATGCTATCGAAACGCCGCCTTACTATATATAACTGGGACGCGGCATATGAATAGACAAATAAATACCTAATTAATTAATGAATCATCAATTAAATAAATAAATAGAAATTAATAATTAAGTTCGGCGTCGAGCACACGGGCCGATGATTATGCTATCGAAACGCCGCCTGACTATATATAACTGGGACGCGGCATATGAATAGACAAATAACTACCTAATTATTTAATGAATCATCAATTAAATAAATAAATAGAGATGAATAATTAAGTTCGGCGTCGAGCACACGGGCCGATGATGATGCTATCGAAACGCCGCCTGACTATATATAACTGGGACGCGGCATATGAATAGACAAATAAACACCTAATGTATTAATGAATCATCAATTAAATAAATAAATAGAAATGAATAATTAAATTCGGCGTCGAGCACATGGGCCGCGCGATCCCTGGAAGTTCACACACATGCAGAGAAGGGTTATTTGGCGAATTAATTCGCCCCTATTAGGGTCAGTACGGATCCAACATGCAAAGAACACCTGCGGGAAAACATATGTAAAGTTTACGGTACATGGGTTAGCTTTCACTGTCGGCGCTTCTTCCGTCTCTGTCTGGGGTGTCGAACCCGAGACCATTCTTCTTAATCGTGCGCCACCTTTATATATCGTTATAATCTCAAAACGGAAAGAGGATGACATGACTTACCCATCTGCCGCCGATTATATCCTTTCCAGTGCATCGTAGTTTCACTTTATGTACCTCACTTTATACCTAAGGATTGCGAACACTTGCCTTGCACGCGCATACGATTCACAGGCCCCTAATTAACTATAGTTCGCGACCTAACCTTTGATCCTGCCATCACGCGTTTTAAGTTTCCGTAGCTGGGGCTTAGTATCCAGCCTCTGTAACTATACGGTGTATATACTCTAACCAAACCGAAACTAGACATTATTTCCCTTTCTTTGAATTTATATTCCTCGGGATACCGGAATTAGACTCTAGCTCGACAATTGTAAGTATTTATATATCTTAATAATACTGCAACATAGTCCTTATTTCCGTCTTACGTATCCGTACTTCCCGGGTCATCGAGACTAGACTCCAATTCTAATGATCATACTCTAATGATTATACGCACCGATATTTTTCATAAAACCCGTTACCCGTTATTTTCCGATGTTACATATTCTTATATTTATCCGAAATACCGGGATTAAGCTTCGAATCTAGGATTCCATCCATTTATAAGTTTTAACAAACCCATGAAGCAACCACTTGTCTACTTGTTGTTGTTAAAGAATTGATTGCTTCTATAATAAAACCCCACTAGTCTACATCTTTATAAGGTCAATACATATTACTTTTAGGGTCCGCTGATTTAGTTTTATTCTTAATATCATTATTATTATTATTATTATTATTATTATTATTATTATTATTATTATTATTGTTGTTATTATTATTATTATTATTATTATTAATTGATTACACGGCTTAATAGCCTTTTACAACAGGTTTATACATAATTAAAATACAACAAACGATTAAATGTAAAAGAAAAATAAAGGGTATAAATGTAAAAAGTATATATACATAGTTTAGAAATAACGAGGTTAGACATGTATGTAAAAAAAAAGGTATATATGCAAAAAGGTGTAAAGTAGTGATCTCAGAAATTTTTATTCACCGATAATATAGCAATATTAAATTTGAATAGCCAGCTATATATATAAAAATTTAAGACATTATATAAAAATTTAATATTTTGAAAAGAAATGATCATATAGTGTTTTTAAATTTTGAGAGAGATAGATTTAAAATGTCGACATATGTAGGTAGTTCATTGCCAAGTTTGTGCATTGATAACAAAATTATATTATTCTTAATATAATGTAATGAATATGGTTGCATGATTGACATCTTCGTCGACAGTCTGGAGAAAGTAAAGTTTACACTTAAAGAGGCAATACTGCTTCGTTACTGACTTCAGCTGTTAATATGTAATGGTGGGTAATATATATTTTTCGTACACATTGCCGCTTTGTACTTTATATTTTTAATTTCTGTACTCATGTTTCGGTGCTATTCCGGTACTTTTAATAATTTGCTACTTGTAATTTATATTGTTTAATGTATGTTCTTTTAATTTTATGATATATTTTTTCATGTAAAAGCCTATACGCATTGCTGCTCGTTACCTACTCTACATTTTTAATTTTTATACTCATGATTTGGTGCTATTCCTGAAACTTTTAATGTATGTGCTTTTGAAATTTATTTTATACTCTTTATGTAAAAGCCTAATGGGCGTAAACAAATAAATAAAAAAAAAAAAAAAATAATTTTATTATCATCTCGAATATTTGATATCCACTCTCCGGCAAATTTTAATATAGTTTAAATCATCTTAATATAATTTATCATTTTAATATAGTTTAGGAATAACGGGATTCTGTAATTTCTACAAGTATAAACAACCCCAATCTTACCAAATCCATTTTATGTAGTGAAAGACGCGGGACTTATATTCTTCCTAAAATGTAAAATGAACCCGGTCTAGATGAAACATCCTTATTTAGTTTCAGGACAACGAGGTTTACGCGTTCCACGAGGAATATGATATAACCCGATCTAAACGAAGGTAATTTTATATAATTTTAGGACAACGGAACTTACAAATTTCATAAGGTATATCGTGAAGCCAATCTAGGCGGAGACACTACGTATATTTTAAACAGAGTAAGAGTTTAAATTTTATCATCAGGCCTAATAAACCGCAAGAATGTCCTAGGCATAGTAAACAAAATAGCGGTCAAAGCTGTAGTGTTTCTATGTTCACACGTTTTAGCTCAAAACGAATACTATAATTTTCACATTTATAATACAAGACGCGAATTTCTAAACGAATCATTTTAAAATAGTTCTGATTGAAATCTACATGTTTCATATTTATTAAATGAAGGCGCGAATTCTAAACGAAACACTAACATTGCTCAAAAACGGGACCCTATATTTATATATGCTTAAAATGAAACGCGAATTCCCGAACGATAGCATTTTATATAACTAAATGTAACGAAATCTTATATAGTTTATAAATAAGAAGACCCGGCCCCAGGCGGTTTTTATATATTTTCAATATAACGAGGCCCTATAACATCTTTATAAGTATAATACAACCCCGGTCTATCGAAACAATGTACTAGAAGTTTTTATATGTTTGAGTACATGATATACGTTTTTTATACGCGTTTTTATACGCGAGATTTACGTTTTCGTACAATACGAAGTACCCCAAATTATACAACCGCGAAGTTTACATCACTCCTAAAGTATAACCAGGACTAATTGAAACATTTTTCATAGTTTAAGTCCGCGAGGCAGATATCTTTCATAAAATATAAAGTAACCAGAATCAAATTAAACATATTTTTACCTTATAGACTTTCCCCAACGCGCGTAATAATCCCGGCCACATGAAACGGTTTTATATGTTTTAATAACGCGGGACCTATGTTTTCCTATACAATATAAGATAACCCGGGCCGAACGGAAGCAATTTTATATACTTTATAAAATAGTGAAACTTGTGCTTCTGTAAAACCGTAAATAAACCCCGGCCCCCACGAGACTATTTTATATAATTTTTTAGAATAATGAAATTTCATACATCTGTAAAATTGTAAATAAACCCCGATTCTCACGGAATTACTCTATATAATTTTAAACGAAATGAAAATCTAGATTATTATGGGCTGAACCTGATACCCCGCGAGATCAGCTATATATTTTTCACTAAACGTATTTTAATCCCAGAATTTATTCGCTATAATTTTAACGGACTCTTACTATTAAACATAAACAAGAGAAATTATTAAAATAAACTAAATATCCCTTCAATAACTAAAATAAATCCGGTCTAATCGAAACATTTCATATAACGAAATATTATATGCCTTACAAATGTAAAAATTAAAATGTGACCAAGTTAAATTAATTAAATTTTAGCAAAAAATAGGTAATTTTATAAGACTTATTTAAAATCGAATCTGTTAGTAACAACCCTTTTATCTTTTAACAATTTCCCGCGTGTTTAGCATAAAATAGGTATCTTTATAACGCACAGCTAGTTTCCGGAGATCTGCAAATATCAGTTCTATATATGCCGGACTAATCAACTTAATAGAGCGCAGTAATTTCCGAAGTTCTAATATGCCAAATTAATTACCCTTTATAAAATAAAATCAAACCCGTACCCCCCTTTTCTTTTAACGTGAGCAATGTCGAAGAGTATATTTACCCGTATGTCACTTTCACTTGAAGTTAAACTATAATTTTCACCCACTGAGACACTCTAAGTCGACGGTAATTATCACTCACGGTAATTATCACTCAAAAAAACAACCGACGCAGATTTTGCGCTCTCGTAGACCGTCACCAACTGCCTGATTTCTGCTGTGTCTTGACATTTTAAACCCCCCCTAGCAGCCAAAGGTCCTAAGTCGTGTGTTTCCAGGATTTTCAATATCCTACTTTCCTTGAAACCAAATTCTTTGTTCCTAAGATTCAATTTGGCAAAAAAAAACCATATCTCCACTCGGATATGTCAGTTGATCCCACCTCCTGTTGCCGTCTCTATCTCCATCCCTGTGCCCGTTTTGGGACGGACTTGGTGGCTTCAGACGGTTTGAACTCGCTTCACAAGCGCGATAATTAATTTTTAATATTTAATTTCTAAGTTCAGTCCATATTGTCGTTTGATCAACCGTAACCACAATCTATCGGGTACTCCCCTAATCATAGTTGATGTTTCTTCATTATCTACCATTATCATGTCCCGTTCTCCCGTATTTTCACTCGTCTTTATCGGAAATTTAACGTTTCTTGGCCGCTATATCATGGGATCAATTTCCATATATTCACCACGTGCACACTGCATACCTAGATATAACAATCATCCAAAGGTACTATACCTAATTTTAAATTAATTTTGGGCGATCTTTTCTCGTGAACCATCCAATGAATCCTGTCTTTTGGCCGCGACTCTGCGTGCACAGGGACGTATTAGCTCCCTCCGTTGCGGAATTTAAACATAATTTGTAACCATTTATTATTATTTTTATTGGCAGTAAGATTGATCCACAAAATAACTATGTTACATAGACAGTGAATATTCTCGAACAATATAATACTGGAAGAGTACTATTCGCTATAACACAATAAACTATTAATGTAAGTTAAATTAAATTTTTAAATTCAGTGGAAGATTTTTAAGATCGTTTTGCTTTTAATTTTTTTCCCAAAACAAAATAAATAAACAAATAAATAAACACACAGATACACACTCACACAACCCACTATTGGACATGTTTTTATTATTCTTTTATCGATTGTATGTATGTGTTTTCGCGTAATTGGCCCAAAACTCTGTGCATCAATTATTGTCTTTTCTTCAAAGATTGATTAATTATATGGCTGTAAGAAACCCAATAAATGAAAACAAATAAAACAAATAAGTAAATAAACCTCCAGTGCCGCAGGCAAGGCGTCGGATTAATTCAGTGCTCATTTATTGCCAAGGCACTGGACGCCTCCGCTGATAACTATATACCGCTCACCATGTTCTTAGAGGTGTGTTGAAAGATTGCTAGTATCTGTCGAATCGGTCTCAAGTAGTTGTCTGTATTTGTACGTTTATCATTGTTACATGCTCTTGCTATATCCGTTCCACTTCACATTATTGTTCCTCCCGTCTTCGAATTTCTATCACACTATGTTCTCCTATGTTTTTGGTACTTATATGCTTGCTTTTTACTTGCATTTACTCCTATATATATTTGTTTCATTTATCCATCCATCTATAAGATCCCCATACGCTTTATCCTTTTATTTCATGTGTATATGAGCCGCAAATTCATATTATTTTATTTACAATATTCTTATCTAGATTGTTGCGCGGTATGATTGATGATCCCCAAACTATGCAGAGCATTGGTTTGTATGCTCCTGACAATTACACTAGACATCGTCAGCATAGATCGTTTCACATTCCAATATACAGGACCAACCTGCCGATGGTTATGCCTGTTGGAAGAGCCACAGCCATGCTGAACAAAATCGCTCTGGGTATTGATATATTCCATGTGTCTGAGGGGGTTTTCCGAAGCGGGACTCTCCTACACCTTTGACCAGATTTATGTTATTTTTAATTTATTAAATATTTTCATTTTTGATATATACTTCTAATATGTATGCCTTAAACATTTTGTTTGTCATGTACATATTATCATGAAATAAATTGAATTGAATTGAATTGAATTGAATACACTTGTTCCAATTATGTTTTGTGGTTATTACTAGCAAACCCGGCGAAATCTGAGCTAGAATAGCCAATCGTATACACGTTACCCGTCCTGTTGAAACTACGCTAACGTAGGGCAGGTTTGTAGTGATTACATAGTTAATATATTGTATCTATATTCGAGTATATTATTTTCTTGTCGTGCCATTAATATGCTTACACGTTATCGTTATCTCTTTCCTAACCGTATATACCGTCATTGCACAATTACCTATCTGTTGTAAAAGCCTGAAGAGCGTTAGTCTACAGATAAATATAATAGAATTATAGTTAACTTTTCTATCTGCCTACGTTATCCGATTCCCGCGAAACGAAAATAAATCATTATCCGCTCAGTTAAGGTCACCCCTCTGGTATATCGTATACGTTTTAATCCGTGTTATTACAAATTATTTATGGGCGTTTTCCTCTCGCGATCCCCCGATTAGACCTGCCTTCCTTAGTTTTGCTCAATATTCTGCCTCTCTGTTGCACGGGGATCCACTCGAGATGAAGATATACGGCTCTCAAACGATTTCAAAACCCGAGCAAAAAAGTAAATAATTCAGAAACCTCGTGGAACTGTCAATATCATCGTCACCTTAGAGTAGACGTTAATCGGTTTTTTAACGGCCCTAAACGCAATAATCGCGACCCAAATCTACGAAAGCCGTGTTCAGTATTTTTTTTGGGAAGCACATGTGGACCGCTCGGACCGCGCCGATCGTCAACCATTTGTACCAAACGCGGCTTTACCACAAGATTAATATGTTTTATAAGAATTGAATATTAACTGCTCGTAACCTATATCCGATCAATCGCTACTAACTCCCTCCCAATACTAGCGTTTCATCATTCCCAAATTTTTGTAGCTCCAATACTACGGCCAGTTTAGCTCAATTTTTCCCCGCGTAGCATTTAAATCATCTTAGAGTTCAAAATAAAAATAATAAAATAAAAAAATAATAAAAAAAATCTATAGAAACAGGTGATTCATCATAACTGTCACCTCATTCTGTTGTCATCTGTCTTCTTCTTTTATATGGAGCCGATGGTAGTGCAGATGAGAGGGAAATATTTTTTTCGCATGGGTCATAAAAAACCTCTCTGGTTGACCTATATGTAAAATTTGTATAAGGCAACAATAGTCGCCTTATACACGAGTCTATAAAAATATTCTATTTTATTATTTCTCACTGTTTTAGCCGCTACCCAAAAAATATCAGCGTAGCAACAAAATAAGAAAAATACATTTTCTGCTGCAAAATACGCAAAGCTTGCAAGTTTATTCGGCTATTTTTAAAAAAGTCGTAGCATTTTGAAACGTAATTTTAAATTCAAACACAAATCACGTTTTAGAAATTTCAAGCCAATTGAACAGTATCAACAGGCTCGATGTACAATTTTGGATGTTTACAGAATTTTAATAAATCCGCGGCAGGGCCCAGTGAAATCACAGGGCCTGCCATTTCGAGAGATGTAAAAACAAAACCAAAATTGATTTTGGCTCTCCTATTGAAAAATAATTGTTGTAAATAATACCAAGAAGAGTTCTGGAATAAAATTTTAAATTATAAACGAATGATTATTTTAAAATTATCCTGTAGGTAGGTACATACATACATTTATAATTTAATTTTGGGTGGTTATCACATAGTATAAAATTGTATAGAAATGAACTAAATGGATCGATATACACTAAACTATAACACTAAAAATAAAAAAATACAAGATTTTGTGGGTGGGGGGCGAATATTTTCGTTTCTCTTTTATTTTTTGTTTTTTTATGGGCTTTATTTTATTTAAGGGGTCACCACCAATATTTAAATACTGGGGTATCTAAATATTGGAATATATATATATATTTCGGGAAGCAGAGAATAAAAAGAAGAATTTGGAATATACTTACAAGATTTATTTAATTTTGAATACACAGATTTTTAACAATACTTTTTAATAAAAACTTAAGACTAGTTATAAAACACTGGATGAACGAGGTCTACGAGGAGAGTTAAAAATCGCGTCTCTCCCTCTATTTATAGATATTTGCGAATGCTTCCAGAATATTCTCCCAAAAAAGGTATAGGGCTGTGCTGTCTGCGGCTTCCGACATGATCGATATCTTTCGATGAGAATATCGAAAAGTATCGATCCAAGCCTCAAACTACAATTTAATAAAATAATGTGTTAAATGATCACACTTGTATTGATTGTTGTTAAGAGACCAACATTAAAAGCTATACATGAAAAGAAGCTGCAGAAGATAGGCCTAACTGTAGGGCATTGATATTTGATATACAGGGCCAGTTAATACTTCGAAAAAGAACGCCAACAGTATGTAGTAGACAGGTGAAGAATAAGAAGGAAATGGTTCATAGAACAAATTGCAGCCACTGTAAGATATCCCTGAGCCAATAGAAAGCTATGTACACTAACTTGTTAATTAGAAAAAAATCAACAGATATCTCTAGCAGGACAATAGTAATATATGAGTGAATCTTGATTCAAATATATACATACAACTTTAGAAAAAATTTGATAATGTGTGTATGTTCTTATGATGGTTGGTGAACTTTGTTTTGTGTAGAGTGATGACTTAAGCCAGCTCATACAAGTTGTAAGACCTGAGCCATCATAGAAGAGACTTCCATCCACTTTTCTTACACATAAATTACCTTTGTCTCTGTGAGACTTCTATAATTTTTCCTTAATTAATTAATCATCACTCTGGGGACAAAATCCAGTAACTGTGTTCTTAGAACATACTTACATATAAAAATATTGTTTTATAAATATTTTCATTTATATTGTCTATGTATGCATAGTCTTCCTTCAGATTCTTCGAACACATTCTGCCTAATTTTTGGATCACATCGTATTTTCCACCAGTCCTAACGATGGTGCCTGAAATGGAATTCGATAGATCCTACAAATAACTAATTAACTAACTAACCATCACACCGTTTCTCCGCAGGGGTAGGCAGAGAGGATGGAACGCCACACTCTTCTATCCTGGCATACCACTTTTGCTTCGGTCACATTCATACATCTTCTCATACAAGTTCTACGGTTGTTGCGGCTTTTAACGGGGTCATCTTCAAACACTTGTTGTATCTGATCATGCCAGGTCTTTCGCGGACGCCCACTATTCCTGTTGCCTTCAACACTCGCCTCATATATTTTCTTAACCATCCTTTCCTCGTTCATACGTTCCACATGAACAAACCATCTCAGCACTCCTTTCTTTATTCTATCTTCCACACTACAGCCAGCATTGCATTCACGTATAATTTGTTCATTCCTTACTCTATCGACCAAAGATTTTCCACACAAGCGTCTTAGTGACCGCATTTCTACTGCATTCAGTCTACTTTCATTCCTCTTTTGCCAATTCCAGGCTTCACTTCTATACATTAGGGTTGGCACTAGAACGCCATTATGTACCGCTAGTCTTGCTTCCTTTGACAGATTCTTACTGCCCATAATTGCATTTAGAGCACCATTAACTTTCTTTCTCGCAGTCGCTCTCCTTTCGATATCATTAGCCTTGCCGTCTCTACTAAACATACTTCCCAAATACACAAACTCGTTCACTTGTTCTAAGCATTCATTGTTTACAATTACATCACATTTAGTCACTCTTTCGTCTCTCTCGAATACCATCACTTTAGATTTGCGGATCCTACAAACACGGCAGAATATCCCAGTAAACCTAAACCAGAAGATTTTGAACTGCAATGAAAACCTGATAACATTTTTTGCTTCAGGCTTATTATTTAGCAGCATTTCGGTGATAGCGGATCAATCTTACACTTCAAACCATTGAAGACTCCCTAATTTAATGAATTTTGCGACATTTAGCTAATCAAACACATCGAAAGTTTCCGGTTATAATGCCTACGCTACAATATGTTTGACGGCTACAAACACCTTCGGTACTTACTTTAAATGGAACTAGTTCTTCTCAATCATTTTTCAATACCGAAGGTCATAAATAAGTTTGGACAAAGAACACAAAAATATTTCATACCAAAAATATTTAATAAAATCCCATGTCATGTCAAAAAGGACATTTATAAAAAAGGGCAAAAGACAGAATTAATGAAAATATTACTAAATAAAAGAGACTTATTCTAATTTTGATAATTTTTTGTATTGTTTCTTGTATTGTTATATTGTATTGTTGATTTTGTATTTGAGTTAATAAGATTTATGTATTTAACTTCTTCTTCAAATGTAGCAAATTTATTTTGTGGTAACATAGCCATTGGCTTCGAAACATGTTGATTTTTTTCAATAAATAAGTGGTTTAAACAAAGTTAATTTATATCAATTTATGTATTTAATTCATATGTATGTATTCTAGTTACTATAATTTATATAGATATATATTTACATATTGATGCACCTACAGACAAATGTCAATGTGATGTTTTGTGGGTCTGAGATGTAAAAATAAGAACAAATGAAAAATTAATAAAAAAAATAATAATAAAAATAAAAATAATAAACTCTAATTAGTGTTTATACGAGTAGTACACCACATAGACATTTTAACTCGACTATTCTGGACATTAAACGAAAATTATCTTCACAACCGCACCCTAACCAGTTGACTTAATTTATATTCCCATATACTCCCATACTTCTTTTCTTTATCCTAATCCTACATCCCACTCCGCTCTTCCCACCCCTTATCGTGTTTTCCTACTCGCCAAGTTTTCTCCACAACCAGCCACAACCACCCACCGGTTGTTATGGTGGTGGATAGCTCTTGATGTCACATCCAAAATATGAGAGTTTGGTGGGGGTGGCTGAGCGTGGGTGGGAGTGGGTGACGAAAATGTGCTTTCTAGCGCGTTGTTTTGTTATGGGAAGGCGCTAGAAAGTTACGGAAAAACCTGCTCTAGAAAGTTCTGGAAGAAGAAGGTTCTAGAAAATTCCCGAAAGTTCTATAAGGTTCTAAACTAAGTGGCGGAATGTGTCGGTGTGTCTAGAAGGTTTCTGTACATTCAATAAATTTCTTGAATGTTCTAGAAGGTTCGCGAAAGTTCTATGATGATCCAAACAGTGTACTAAAAATCTACGCGTGCGAAGCTGCGCGGGCACAGCTAGTATATAATGAAACTATAAATTATCATAATGTTACATATTTTAATATTTTTAATAATTGATTTCAAGTGGAATGTTAATAATTGGCATAGCTTACTATTTCTTATCTCTTGTATGTTAATTTAAGATTTTCTGTTAACTTTTCCTAAAATAAATAAATAAATAAACAAACTTGTGAGTAACATGAATACAATTCAATGAAAATCAAATTCTTATCTTATATAACTAAAGTTATGAGGTAGAACGTAAAACGAAAAATTATTCCAATTAGTGGAGGGTATTTGATTTTCATTATATTTTCAATAAAGACTCCGTTTTATAGACGCTTAGTTTTCACTTCAAGTCTCTATTACTTTGTTGTAATTTAGGGTGTCTGTGATATTGGACGTTATACAATATTTTACTAAGGGTTATGCTTCTAAATTAGATACTTAATTATGGGTGAATATTAATATAATTATAATTAAACACTGAATCTTGTTCACGGTAAGTTTTACCAAAGGCTTGAATTGTTCGATGAATTTGGAGGGTGTGTAATGAAGACCGCGTCTATTACGGTTGTACTAAGAATATGACGGAAAAGGAATATAACATAATTAACATTCTATTATTAATATTTAAATCATTAACTTTGTGGTTAGACATTAAAACGGAATATTAGTTAACTTAGTAAAAACCACTACCGTATTTACGGTCTACCGGTTTCGAGACGTACCCGTCTCTTCGTCAAGACCAACACTACACTACTATATTCACAATACTATACACCCCAACCATAGTATTGTTAAACTTTCACCAATATTGATCACATGCGTGTTAATCTCGTCAGAGACAAGCACGCACTACTAGCCTACAGATCATTCAGGAATCTAACGAAGGAGAGTGAGAGGGGGCGGGTTCTAAAGTGGTTGTCTTACTCTCTTTCGTTAGATTCCTGAATGTTCTATAGGCTAGTGCATGCTTGTCTCTGACAAGATTAACACGCATGTGATCATATTGGTGAAAGTTTAACAATGCTATGGTTGGGGTGTATAGTGTTGTGAATATAGTAGAGACGGGTACGTCTCGAAACCGGTAGACCGTAAATCTGGTAGTGGTTTTAATTAATTAAAATTATATATAATTATAATAATATTAATTAATTAATATTCATTTTTGATAAAAGGTAGTTGTAAAATCTTGCGCATATACATTATACAACATGTCTCATAGATAGTAGAAACATTTTTACAGTTTTGTAAGATGATAAAAACTTTTGCAAGATTTTGCAATGATACAATTTTTGCAAGATATTTATCATTTTATTCGACTTGTTTTACAGCGATTCTTATGATCGATATCAAGTTACCGTAATGGTATTTCAACTTTTTGCCTAAATAAGTAAGAAATATTGAAAAAAAATGCAAAATTTGAAATTGCACATCTCAATAACTAGAAATAATAATAAACTAAAACAGAAATCAAATATTCATGCTACAGATTTTTATGATATATCAAAATATGAAAGCTACAACAACAATTGTGATAGAAATATTATGAAATATACGTTGTATTCCGATTTTTTTTCCAAATAATTGGTTACGTAAAAGTCATGCTACGATGTTCCCACTGCACGCCCCTGGTATATAGATAGTTAACACAAAGAGGTTCATGTAATATAAAATGAAATACTGATAAAGTATGTCCTAATATCTTCTCAATAAATATTGGAGAGAATTATTCGATATAAGTACTGAAAAAAAAAATAATGAAGGATATTGCATATTGTATTATTTATTTATTTATTTATTCTAATGGGAACTTCAATCCAAAATTCATAAAGAAAATTTTGCACATCAAGACCCATCTACAATTTTATATAGGATCAGCGATAATTCTTCTATAAAAGAAAGTTAGTAATACTACAGAGTTAATAATACTACAGAGGAGATCCAGAAGCGCATATGAGCGCAAATCGCTGTTTTTTCCGCCTACAAAAGCAGATAAAATCCAGACTGCTGTCCAGAAACACCAAGATATTAGTGTACAAAACGCTTATTAGGCCAGTGCTCACGTACGCAGCTGAGACATGGGTACTAACTAAGAGGAATGAGCGAGCACTGGACATTTTTGAAAGTAAAATTTTGAGGCGTATCTTCGGACCGGTTCTAGAAAATGGACTTTGGCGCAGACGTTACAACAATGAGCTCCATACTCTATTTAAGGAGCCAAACGTCACAAAATTTATAAAACTGGGAAGACTTCGGTGGCTGGGTCATGTGGAGAGAATGTACGAGCATCAAGCACCAAAGTCCCTGCTGAACTCAAGGGCGAAGGAGGCCAAAAATAAGATGGAGTGACAATGTTCTCAAAGATATCTCTGCCTTAGAGCTTCGAAACTGGAGAGAGCTGGCACTAGACCGAGATGAGTGGAGGAAAATTATTGAGGAGGCCAAGACCCACCAAGGGTTGTAGTGCCAAGAATGGTGATGATGAAGAGAAAGTTAGTAAATGGAACGAAATTATTATGTCTCCGCATGAATCAAATTGATTGCTTAATCCTTTTCTATAAACTTATATTCGAGTCATTTTTCTTCGGATGGATTCTATCGAGGATTTTGTGGCATGCTCTATTTTTTTTCTTTTGATATTTTTACTATCGCTTTTTATTTGCAATAGACAGCCCGAATACATGTCATATTTTTACGAATCGAGTTTTTAAATAAACAATGTATTCGCAGTTTTTTGTCATCTGGATTTGCACCGTCTGCATATTTCTATTTTTTTTAAACTGTCAGCTGCGTTTTACAGACAACATTGCCACAGTTCGTGTTTTTTATAAATAATGATGATTTCTTCCGGATACAATGACATTACTACAGTTTAATTAAATGAAAAAAACACGCACTTATCGCTGGTTTTGCCGCTTGATTAGATTACGTTACATTATACAGATTTATTAACGAAAATTAATTTCTGGCGTCCTCTAGCGGTAGATACGCGAAAGTATTCGTGACTATTGCAATATAAAAAAGTGGATTGCTTTAAAAATGGAATAAAAATGTTGATTAATTAAAAAGAGTCTACATATAAGGTCGACAAATTTTCGTTAACTTACCAGACTGTCGTGGCGAAATTGGATAACGCGCCATTCCCGGATAGAATTGGAGGTCCGTGGTTCGAGTCCCGGTGACAGTTAAAATTTTTTTAAGTTAATTAGATTTTTTCTGTATGTCTTTTCTAATTGATTAATAAAAATTGTTTGAAAATATTTTATTATTTTTTAATCTTCTTGGCTTTTTACCATTTGGATCAAAGCAAAAACGTTTTCTTTTGATATGTGTATATCAAACCTCTATGAATAGAAGACATTTAAATCTACCTTTACAACATTTCATGAAGGTGTTCATGAGTTTTGTTTTGCTCCAAAATGATGTTAGGAAATATTTTGTTAAGCGTTCCCAGAAGTAAAAGATAAATTAAAGACCACATCATTTCTTATTCACTTACCTGAAATAGTGTTATATTTTAAATGTTCCTTTTGCTAAAAAGCTAACGTTTTGACGGCTTTTTCTAAGAAATTATATATTTTCTGTTTGGATAACCAACAAGCTTAATTATTTATATGTGAAATGAAAAGTCAGAGATGGAGGGATAGGATGAACAGTCTCCATAAAATGATTTAAAGGTCTATCCTGATTCTGAAGCGCTATACACAGGTTCGTCGAGTGCTGGGCTTATGCGGCGTAACACTGCCAGAAGAAAAATGCTGCTGGGATAAAAACAAGGTCTTTCTTCCTACCGGTAGGCCTCGTCCCTCTACAAAAAATGTAGATTTCGCTTGAAGCAACATAAACAAATATTAATTACTTTTTGAATACTACTTATTTTTATTTTATTTATTTATTTAACGCCCTTATGGGCTTTTACAATATACAGAATAATTTTTTTTAAAAATAAAATAAGACAGTTAAAATAATAATACAGTTAAAAGTTACAATAATAATAGTTAAAAGGTAATAATAATAATAATACATAAAAACATAAGAAAAACATAAGATAAAATAATAAAAAAGTTAAAGGTACAAATAATAATAGTTAAAGGTAAAATAGAAAGATTTATTTCCATTTCGTTGGGATGTAAACAATTGTATCAGCTTTGTCCTATAAACAGTTATACTATCAACAAAAATGTCAGCCGCCTCTGCATGCCTATTAAATGCCCATGGAATACTTATAACGAGTCGTTTTAATTATTTATTTATGTACTATTTGACGTTAACAAGGTTATTTTTTAAAATTAAAAGAAAAACCAGGAAAAAAATTATCTAGTGAAAAAAATATAGTTTGGTACCACTGGATTCGAACCCATATATTTTTCTTGTCGGGAGACTTTTACGTAAATAAAATTACGTAATATAACATCCCAGGATGAAAAGCAAGAAAGTGAATTGGATTGGAGGATAGGAACCGCAAGCCAGGTAGCACGGTCTCTGTATTATCCCGTACTTAGAAAAGCTGAAGTTGGAAGTATTCAAATCAGCTTTCAGACCAACCCTAGTGTACGGCAACGAGTACTGGATCTTGACCGAAAGAACCCGCTCAAGGCTACAGGCCGCCGAGATGGGATTTCTACGAGGAATAGTAGGAGTTACCAGAAGGGACAGAATCAGAAACACGCAAATAAGATAATGTCTCGAAGTGGAATCCTTATTGACATTTATCGAGAAATCACAGCTACGGTGGCTGGGTCATATCTTGCGAATGCCGGCAGATAGACTGCCAAAGTGGATATTCCAGGTAAGACTAGAAGGCAGAAGACCAAGGGGCCGTCCTAGGAGGAGCTGGCGGAAACAGTTGGAGAACTGCTGCAAAACGAGGTTGTAATTAAGTTGGGCTGACATGGAGAACGCAGCCCAAGATAGGAAGAGTTGGAACCTCCTATGCGGTGCAGGGACCCCGACCCAAAAGGATAAGGGGTAGAAGAAGAAGAAAAGAAGTAATATAAATCACTATTTAATTTCTTGGGTAAAATAGTAAATAAAAAGAAAGCACTTTGCACTTTGCAATTAGTAATTAAATTATTATTTTTTTAATTTACAGTACATATTGTATCTTGATGGAGGGAGAATTGTTTCTAAAACATGTTGATAATCTAACAAACCGTGATTTTATGCAAAAAGTTTTCTTTTAAATAATAAAAACTTTAAAGTTATTTTGCTGTAAAGAAATTCTTTAAAAAATAATAATTATACATCACCATGTTTTTCACTAATTATCTAAATAACCATCGAGCCTTTTACTCGCAGGGATAGACAGAGAGGATAGTACATCACACTCTTCTCCACTTTTGTCTCGCCCACAATGATATAACTTCTCACTCGAGTTTTTCGGTTGTTATAGCGTTTAAAAGATGGCTCTCCACCCCTGATATTTGGTTTATCTGATCTTGTCAGGTCTTTCTCTATTCCTGATGCCTGTTATTATTATTTATTGCTTCTTTTGTAGTGGGACATTTATTGTTTATAATAAAAAATGTCATATTTTATTTGCAATAAATCTCAAAAACGTTTGAGTATTATATGTACCTACACTAAGTTTTTATATTTTTCTTTTATCAGACATACTTAGATACAACTTTTTATATGACATACATACATATAACAGAGAATTTTGTTTTTTCTCTCATTTATTCTGCGCAAAGTATTGTACTAACCCTTCATATAATATGATTATCATTTGTGAATGCAATTTTCACGTGTGCATTTACTGAACATCAATATGATGACCACAATTACCTATTTAATAATACTATTGTTGTATTATTAGCCTCTGTTGTATTCGACTGTCCAACCAACGGTCTAATTTTCATACAATACGAACTTTTTTGGATTGCAGACATTTATTTTATTTGTTCGGTGTTTTTCACTATTTTAATTTGTGAAAATGCAACCCATAACAATATGAATATTTAGTTATGTAACAAAATCCTCCAAAATGGAATGAAATTATAAATAATGATTATAACTTAAGCTTGGTGAGAAACGGTTCGTGAAAATTTTTGATTTTCCTAGCAGTTTCAAGTGATCGAATACTGCTGGATGACATATAACTTTTGTGCAAGTTTTTCAATATGACACGCGGTTTTGATTCAATGTTCGCCTTCAGTTTATTGATATCTATACCTATAAAACTCAAAGTCTGTCTGTTTGTCTGACTGTTCTCTATACAAATCCACACCGTTTGTCCGATTCGATTCAAATTTTGCGTACTTATGCTTTAGGACCCGGCGGGTAACATTTTTCTCCCTATTCTCATACCCCTTTCCCTCCTCCTGACATATTTTCGATGCAAATCTGTACTGTTTGACCGATCGGACTCAAAATTTGGAAACTTATACCTTATGACTCGGCGGGTAACATAGGCAACATTTCCTCCCAATTCTCATATCCCTTTCCCTCCGCTAATTTATTTTCGATGCAAATCTGTACCGTTTAACCGATCGGACTCAAAATTTGGAAACTATTAAGGACTCGGCGTGTAACACAGGCGATATTTCCCTCCTATTCCTTTACCCCTTCCGCTCCCTCTGATATATTTTCTATGCAAATCTATACCGTTCGAATCCAACCTTTGTTTAACCTCACAAATTTGTTTTAAACTTAATCCTTAACCCGTGCAACGCCAGGTAAGGACAGCTAGTCAACTATAAAGCTTGTTTACAACAATCATCATCTTCAATGCTCTTGTTTCCAACAGGAAATTTTTGGAATCACCATCGCACCGTACGTTCCTTCACAGCACCTTCAACATTATTTCATCTACAAGCTGTTTATTAAAAGTATACTTGATGGATTGTTGGTTTCTACGTTGAAGGTTTTATTTTTGTGAAGCAAAATAATGTCCAGGCATCTCTGTCTGTACTCAATTTAGACCCCTCTGTCATCTCTTTTGTTTGAATCATTTTTTGTACCTGTATTACATGGTATCTGCCAAAATATCTGTCTGAATATCCAAACCTTCTTACCAACTGTTAAGATAAATAAAGCCTCCATTCACTGACCGAATAGAGTAAAGTTTGAACTTATATAATGAATTTGACTTTAATCTACTTTAAAAGAATAATAACTTAATTCAATTAGGTAAGTATACATTTACGTAGAGCAAATACAAACAGACAGTTACTCAACCCAGTAAAGCTCCGTAAAATTTCATACTTTGGTCATAATATAATGAGAGGCGAAAAGTAGTCCATCCTTCAGCTCGTCATGAAGAGGAAGATTGAGGGTCGCAGAGGGGTCGGAAGGCATTCGTGGCTTCGAAACATCCGAGCGTGGACCGGGATAAGAAGCGTGGAAGAGCTGTTCCGCACTGCCCTGGACAGGGAAACTTTCTCCCAGGTGATCAGCGACATCGGGAGATCGAACAGGGCACATGAAGAAGAAGTATATATTCTACAGCAACCAGTTTGTTGGTCAGGTAGTCCTTTGACATAGGCTTCCCCTAGTTTCTTCCTCTCATCTCTGTCACGAGCTAGTCTTCTCCATCATTTTGGTAGATCATCTTCCCATCTCGTGATTTGACTTCCTTTTTGTCTTTTTCCTTTTCTAGGATACCATTCAATTACATCTTTTGTCTATTTTTCTCTGTTTGTTCTCATAATATGATCAGTCCAGTTCCATCTGAGTTTTTTTATTTTTAGTAAAACATTGCTAACTTTTGTCCTATTCCTTATTTTTAAAATCGTTCACCTGTCACGTAGCCTTATGTTTAGTATACTCCGCTCCATGTTGTGTTGGCAAACTACAAGTTTTTGGTTGTTTTTGGTCGTTTCTGGCCAAGTTTGGCACCCAAAAGTAATCTTATCTGCTAAAATATACCTTAGAAAAAATCTATAGAATCTATAAAGCATTTAAAGCATTAACTTTGTGGTGAGACATTATAACAGAGTATTAGTTAAATAAGGTAGTACTCGTACCATTACCAGATTTTAGGTTTACTGGTTTCGAGACGTTCCCGTCTCTTCGTTAGGATCAACACTACACTACTATGTTCACAACACTATACACCACAACCATCGTATTGTTAACCTATCACCAATATTTATCACATGCATGTTAATCTTGTTAAAGACAAGCATGCATAACTTGCTTACAGAACAATCAGGAATCTACGAGGGAGAGAGTGTGAGAGGGGGCGGGGTCTAAAGTGGGTGTTACCAAATCTTTTGTGAAAGTTAAATTAAACAAAGGGCTGTATGGAAAATTGACTTTTTTATTAATTATAGGTGATTTATTATTCATCGCTTCACTAATGGCAAGTTGTCTTTTAGATAGTAACCAACCTACACACCTGATATGTACTTGGGACAGCTTTGCCTAACATTTCGGTTTATACGAGAAAAGGATTAATTTTTTGAAAATACTTCGTTTCGAATCATACAACAGCTACCCTTCGAGTCGCCAACCGAAATGTCGGGCGGAAAGATGCATCGCCCGGCCAAGGAGCCCGCAACGGTTGACAAAGAGGAAAAAAAGGCGGAGACAAATGTTTGTCCTGAAAACCATGTTATTGTGTTGTTTCGTTCACTGGTTTCAAAAGGTCCATATCCCAGTTGGCTTGGAAGATTTAAAGATTTATTACTTGTAATTGAGAAAATTCTCCAAAATCAAAAATATTGTATCGTAAACTCTGTTTTTCTTATTTAATTCATTATTTTAACATCTATACAATAGGTATCTCAATGTCTGTCTGTCTGTTCTCTATACAAATCCACACCGTTTGTCGGATTCGATTCAAATATTGCATACTTATACTTTGAGACTCAGCGGGTAACAAAGGTGATATTTTCCCCCTATTCTCATACCCCTTCCCCTCCCTTGATATATTTTCGATGCAAATCTGTACGTTTGACCGATCGGACTCAAAATTTGGAAACTTATTCTTTAGAACTCGGCAGGTATCATAGGCTATACTTCCTCCCTCCCACCTTTTCTCCCTGATATATTTTCGACGCAAATCTATAACGTTTGAATCGAACCTTTGTTTCCCCCCACAAATTTATTTTCAACTTAATCCTTAACCCGTGCAATGCCGGGTACGAACAGCTAGTTTAATATATTTTTTAACAATAATTTTATATGCATGTTTTAAGAATACTGGATTTTGTCCACAAAGGGATAATTATTAATTAAGATAAATTATAGACACACAGAGACGAAGCTATATAGGAAAGTATGGTTTTACACGACCAGTGTGTTGCACATGTGGGTATTATCGACCTGTTTTTAAGGCTGGCTTAAGTGATCACTTTATGCAATACTTCACCCATTCCATTATATTTATTAAATTGTTTGGAAGTTGTAGGCATATTTGTCAAATTTGCACAATTTGTTTCATTGCGAGTTGCCATCTGTTGAAATTTGTCACCCCCATAAACCAGTATAGATGTCGCCGTTGGTAATGAGATGTCATTTTTTTATTAAATCTTGATTAATCATGTCTCTCTGGGCATAAAATCCAGTATTGTGTTCGTGAAAAATATGAACATTTTTTTTTATTCAGAATATTTTGAGTAAAAGAATGATTTCGCAATAATTTTCTTTATTATGACTAATTATTACAACAACATTTATTACATAATTATACACAGTACTTTGCTTACATATAATTATTTCACATTATATATTTATATGGGATGAAGTAGTGGAGTGAAATTTTTTTGATTTTAAGGATAATGGTGTCTAATTGTGTTTACTGAGATGTTCTCTTCATTTGTTTTTCAATTGTTTTGTATTTTGTATATTTTTTATTTCGATTGGAAGATTGTTAAACAATGTTATGCCTGAGTATATTAAATTGTTAATATTATTTTTTGGTGATGTGTTTTTTTCGAATTTTATATGTTCGTTTTCGTTGATGAGTTGCATAATTGATATTTTTATATATAAGTAGTTTCTACCTTTGGGACTGGATACATTTTGAATAATGTTTGTGTGGATTAATGTATAACTAATAACTAAAATTCAAAAATAAAAAGTCCGCAATTTTTGATGGCTCTTATCTAGTGTGTAATAAATTATTCGGAAAGATAAACTTCCAGACCGTTCTTGAACCGCATTCGCTTAGTTTTATTTCACCATTCCCATATCAGCCGGGGAGGGCGGCTTCCAACCTCTCGCTGTTTGTTTTTCCAAAATTATTCTTAATAAGCCGAGGAGTCGGGCGACCCGGCAGCCATTTAACAGGGCCGGCTTTTAATTAAAGGCGATATTCGGGCCGAGACTAAATAAAGGAAGAAGATGATATACCGCCCGGCTTCCTACCACACCGACTTCCATAATACCCTCTTCCATAATACCCCGAGCCAAGTTCTGCCTCGGGGAGTGCAATAAAAGTACTTGAGCGTGTTTTTGCAAGCTCGATAGCAAAGTTTGCGTTCGGTCCGCGGTGGTTACGTAATCTAAGGTCGCTGAGGAGGTTTCAAATAGTTTTTCAATTACCAAGGAGCCTTTTACTCACAGTTATTATGACATTGTAATACGGCCTCAGAACAGCAGGGATCATCTGACACTTAGATTAATATATACATTTTGCGTCAAATTTTTTTTTTTTTTTTGAGTATTTATGGGTGAGATGGGGCTTGAACGTGACTTGAATAGCGATGTTGCCACCATCGCGTGTGCGTGATCAGTCAAAAATACAGTACATGAAGGACTTACCTATACATAAAGACGTGAACCATTTGTACCCTATATACCTTATTTATTTAATATTTACATTTTGTATCAACATTTTAACAATATTTTTTTGGAGTATTTATGGATGGGATCGGGCTTGAACCCCGGCCAGCTAACGTGGCCACGATAGCGATGTTGCCACCATTGCATGTGCGTGACCGGTCAAAAATACAGTACATATAAGACTTAGTAAAGACGCGAACCATCTGTACCTTGCGCCCTATAAAAACAATAAAAGGGCACACAATATATTTATATTCTAAAATATGTTTTCTTTGGGTACACTGGCTTTGTAAACATTTTTTCCGAGACCAGGGACATCTCCGATATGGTGCAGTGCCTATGATACCTGGCTCTCATCCAGAAGTCTGGAGTTCGGTTCCCGGTACCGAAAAATATTTTTCTCATTTTATTTTTGATTTTATTCTGATGTCTGATTTTATTTATTAACTTATATACTTGTATACGTCCATTCCAGGCTTTTACATAAAAAAAATATTACATGAAATTCAAAAAGTATATACATTAAACAATATCAGAAATAAGCAGTAAAATGTAAAATATATTAATATAAAGTAGGTACATGTATAACTATAAAAGGTATATGCAGTGAAAGTATCAGGCATTATTTTTTTTTTTTATAAAATTTATTATTTAATTATATTGTTGATAGAATGACATTGTATCGCATTAAGTTTTACTAGTTTACTAGTTTTACTACTTTAAGAGTTTAAATAGTAGGTACCATTAACTGCCGGAAGGGAAATATAAAAAAAATGTTCAAAAATTTAGATAAAAGTGGTTTTTAGTATTTCATGGGTAAATGCATAAGTAAAAACTTATTATTTAGGAACCGGCATGTAACTAACCGTACCGTCATTTTTGACGGATCACAGGTGGTTATTAATAACGAAATTAGTTAGAAAACTGTTATTTTCACATTCTCGGCATTGCCAGTGTAATGATTAGTATCCCCGCCCGACATTTTTTATTCTACTGAACTTATGAATATTATTTTCAAACCAGAAAAACTGTTTCATGCAGGGAGGGATGGTATGATACGTATATCTGAGACACGGAAACCTTTTTTGAATTCAGCATTTTATTTTTTACCGACGCAAATTTCATTTCTAACCAGAAAAAATACATATGCAAAGATATATACAGATATAAAAAAAATTACGTTTTTGCGCAAATAAAACATCATCTCATTGGCGTCTTCTAATTACCTAGGTACCTGAAACATTTAAAATTCTTTCTTATTCTTATTAATAAGCCTATCGACGGTTACTAAAATATAATTCCCTTTCCGCAAATAATCGTAGATATTTATAGTAATTTTATAAATTACTAGCTGTAACCCGTCAAAAATGGTGGTTCTTTTACATTTCGGTTCCTAAAGAATAGATATTTATTTATTTAGAAAACGAAAAAAAAGAAGAAAAAAGAGAATAAAATTATAAAAGAAGTTACGAACGTAACTGGAAGTTACGGACTGTCAGACAGACAAACAATGGAATTATTATATGGGATAACTCATAATAAATTATTAAAAACGATAAATAAGACAATGTTTCTTTTATTATTATTCGGGAAGTTCTAGTGATATTATCATAAAATTTCGTTCACAATTCATCAGAAAAAATTAACACACGAGCGATCTTGTTTTAGATAGACATAAAAAATAAAAGTTGTCGCCCTATTTCATTTAGACACGTGTTGTAAATTGTGACGCCGGCTTGAACACCGCAGATATTAATACATGTGCGGCTATTTGGTCGCCCGTACCCACCGGGGGCGTAGCTCAGATGGTAGAGCGCTCGCTTAGCATGTGAGAGGTACCGGGATCGATACCCGGCGCCTCCAATTCTCTTTATGTTTTTTTTTCCAACTTTCGTTTTATTTTATTAGGTAAAATTATTTTGCATGTAATCTTGAAATTTACAACATGTAATAAAAAGATTAGTACACATGCAGGTGTCATTTTCATTACAATTTGTCGGTTTTTAAATATAAAGACATTATTTTATTTATTTATTTATTTTCATTTATTGGTTTTCTTACAGCCATATAATTAATCAATCTTGAAAAAAAACAATAATTG
Organism: Agrypnia vestita; assembly: GCA_016648135.1. Classification (NCBI taxonomy): domain Eukaryota; kingdom Metazoa; phylum Arthropoda; class Insecta; order Trichoptera; family Phryganeidae; genus Agrypnia; species Agrypnia vestita. The sequence goes on along the minus strand of JADDOH010012394.1, from coordinate 45,124 downwards.
ATGTACAGAGTTTTGGGCCAATTACAAGAAAACACATATATACAATCGATAAAAAATAAGAAAAAACATGTCCAATAGTGAGTTTGTGTGAGTGTGTGTATTTGTGTGTTTATTTATTTAGAGTATTAATAAAAATAGGGTCGCTCAGGTGGTTTGGGCATGTTGAGCGAATGAATGAGGAAAGAATGGTAAGAAAGATATATAATGCAAGTGTTGACGGCGCCAGAAAGAGAGGGCGACCACGGAAGACGTGGCGTGACCAGATTAACCAGATTAACTGGAAGACGGTCCTGTTAGAAGCCTGAACAACCGTCGAGCTTGCATGCGAAGATGTATGAATGTAGACGAAGCGAAAGTTGTATGTCAGGACAGAAGAGTATGGCGCTCTATCCTCTCTGCCTACCCCCACGGGGAAACGGCGTGATGGTAAGTAAATACGAGTATTTCAAAAACTGTCCATTAAGAAAATTAGATGAATATGATTTCGCAATTTTTTTATGTGATACTATAGTGGGAACGGAGACGACGGCGGATGCATTTTCATACTCACGTTAGTCATCCGAGAATTTCATCATACATCGTATAGAGGCTTTACACAACAGAAGAATTTTTAATTTAATTTTTATTCGACAATCTATATTGTTATATTTTTGATGTTTACAGCGTTAACTTTGTGGATGGACATAATTATAAATGTTAATTAAATAACATTATATAAACCACGTCTACTCTACGTCTACCGGTTTCGATACCACCGCATCTTCATCAGGACTGACGTACAACTGACTATCCATTACCCAGTAATGGTTATTAATTAAAATTTATAATTTTTGTTGCTTTATTATTTGTACTCCAGTTTTTGTAGACTAATAAATTATTATATTAATCCTATCAGAGATAAACTATAATATGTTCTCGTATGTATGTCAGTAATACCGATACGGATTTCATTATTAATTAGATTTCATCATCATTTAATTAATTTTGTACAGATAAAAGTTATTATTTTGATGGGACACGATGGATTATAGATTAATACTTTCGAGATTTTTCGAATTAATTAAAAACCTTTTATAAATGATTTTATATTCAGAAATAGAAAAACTTATTTTGTATCTGAATATATAAAAACAAGTCTTAAAAGAGTTTAAAAAATTGAAATAATTTTCAGGCGTATTTGTAAATAATTCGGAAGAATGTCATATCCCAATAATTTCGATATCTGTCTGTCCGTAACTTCCTGTTACGTCCGTACCTTCTTTTATAAAAACTTTTTTCTTTTTCTTCTTTTTCGTTTTTTTTTAATTTGTAAAAGTACCGTCATTTTAACGGATTACAGCTAATACGTATATAAATAATGTTGCTGTAAAAACTCCAATAAAATTTTTAGATATCTCATTACGAACGGCGACATCTGTACTGGTTTATGGGAATGACAACATTTTAAACCACAGGTGGCGGTAGTAAAAATACAACCCATATATAGAACAAGGTAAGTATGCATATTAAACATGTATACAACTTTAAAAAGTTCTAGTCTAGCAAGGGGAGAATCAGTGAACGTAACATTGTGAAAAGTGAATCACTTAACCCAGCCATATGATGATTACATATATACGACACCCAAAAAAAGTCTTCCATACCTGCTGTTTTATATACATAGGTTTAACTTGCATAACTTGTTTCGTGTGTGAGTTATATTTTTACTACCGCCGCCTGAAGTCGAAAGCTTTGTCATTCCCATAATCCAATACAGATGTCACTATTTATCGTGAGATATCTATATTTTTATTGGAGTTATGAAAGCAATATCCTTTCTGTGTATATGAGATTCTTCCGAATTATTAACATTACACTAGAACACGCCTGAAAATTATTTAAATTTTTTTAATTTCTCTTTATACAGGGTGTACCAGAGCTAGCAACATAAACTTGGCCGGTAGATTCCTGCCTATGTTATGAGTCTAAAATGTTCAAGCAACCATGCCCTAATATCAATAGTTATGGAAATATGCGGTGTCAAAGATTGCATTTTTTTTCAATATTTCTGACTTATTTTTTGCAAAAAGTTGAACTATCATTACAGTTACTTATATCGATTATGAAAAAATCATTTGTTTCAATACAACTTTAATAAAACGATAAAAACCTTGTAAAAAAAATATTATTTTATTTTTATTATTTTAGAGTCAAAATTTGCGGCCCATTTATTAAATGAAAACCACGTCCCGCAAGGTGATAACGAACCAAAACCTTTACACATAGAAACAAAAGGTTTTAGGATGAATTTACTTGAGCAACTAGAAATAAATAAATATAAAAAGGATCCAAATATTAAACTTTTAAATAATCAACAAAAAATAATCTTCTCTCCACTTCTAAATATTTTTAAAAAACCAATAATCAAGGACATAAATTAAAATAATATTTATAAATAACACTTACAGAAAACGGGGAATTTTGATAATTAAGCATAACGTTAACCGAGGCACCTTTAATGATAAGTGCCCGGGAAAAAACGTACATTACTGCAGGGCTTCACCACAAATATCTAATTACTCTAAATGGGAAGGAGTAACTTAAAATTGTATAAATAAGTCGTTTGTACGTGGTATATCCACTGTTTGATAATGGCCTTACAAGCCGAAACAGCTGTAACACATAAAAATACTTAACCCGTAGAACTTAATAATAATATTTATTAAAATTTAATTTATTTTAAATTTCGCTAAAAAAAAAAAAAAAAATCTAAAATATATCATAATTTTATCTTTGACCAAACCATTTTGATATTCAATTTGCCTTAATACACTGAGTAATTATTATCAAGATATATTATAGATGTCTCTATCTAAAAATATAGCTTCGGCTTTATGAAACATCTAAAATATATGTTTATAAACATCTATGATATATATTCGAATTGGTCCTCATTTATTGTAGATTGTCTTTTGTGATTGAGTTTGGTCTCTTTTGACTATTTATTCTACATTATTATTTACTTGACTGTATTGTATTATTGTATTATTATATTATTGAATTGTATTATTAATTAAGATTTTTGATATATTAGAAAAATAATATATTACTTTACTTATTGTCTTATAAATTAGATTACCTACCGATATGATTTTAAGTAGTTATCCCTCACCACATACAAGAATCGTAATTCTTTTTGGTAAGGTATACGCATACAAAAAAAAAGAATTGTAAATATTTTTAACGTATCTTATATTATATATATCTTATATTATATAAAGGTATATCATTATTAAATAAACAAAATTTAATAAAAATAAAAATATCTTTATTTTGTTTTTGGCCAAACCATTTTCATATTCAATTTGCCATAATGCGCTGAGTAATTAATATGGTAAATAGCAAAAATACCACACAAAACTTGTGCAGGAGAATTTATTTAAAATTTAATACAGAGAAAATTGAGTGTGCGCAGTTTCAAAAAGTGCAACAGCGTCACTGCCGCTCAATTACCGGCTACACGACCCTCCCCGGTTGGTAGTTTGCCCGCAAACCCGTCGCGCGTCCAAAGGGTTGATTGCCTTCCAGCGCCGCCAAGTTAAAGTGATCGATAGCTGAAAGCCAATTTTAACCGGCAGTGTTCGCATTCAATTAATTTATAATGTCGATGAAAGCGTCCAGGCACCGCAGGGCAGATCCAGCACGAAAGGTTTCCCGAAAATGACGCACGTGTTATGTTGTAATATAGACTCTGGGCTCTCGATTTGGGTCGACTCAAAATTAGACGTGTACTCTCGAAAAGTGAAGGAGTTCTTTTTACTCCCTTTAATTAACTCGTGGCTTCTGCTTGCTTGCTTGCCTGCGTGCTGTCGAAAAAACTTTGGATCGTTTTTGACCCTTTTCCCGTGATCCAATCGAGCTGAAACTTTGCAAGCAGACTCGTGGCGACAATCAAGAAGATTTATCAAATTTTCGTTAAAAAAATTTAATGATTATAGTATAATTTTGGATTCTTAGAAATTTTATGGTTTTTTCAAATTGGGATCATTACAAAAGTTTGATTACTACCAACGCGCGCGGCGGCCTGATAACGTCACGGAATATTTAAAATTTGAATTACTCCGTCGGTAGGTATAATAGGTACTTCACTACGAATTTAGAAAATTTATGACAATTGGTTCACAGATGACAGCACACTTCGGTTTTTTGGGAAGAAATCAAATAATAAAGAGATATTTTTAAAGATTTTTGACATAGATATTTGTCTAGACATGTTTCATTTTCAGTCAATCAATTATTTAATTACATGAAGGTTAACTTAATTTACAAAGAAAGGGAGTAAAATAAAAACATGGTTTTTATATATCATAAAAGACAATAGATATGAGAAAGAAGACGAAAGACTGAAAATATCGTTTGATCTGTGTGATTAGATGTGTGGTCTTATCTATAAATACTAATATATAAAGAAGTAAAGTTTGTAATGGACACTTTAATATCATTGAAAGATTTGGCAGATACTGGTGCAACATTATAATTTAAAATAATATGTTGTACGTTAATTTGTAATACACACACAATATGAGTTGTTAAATAACTATTATAGTTTCGAGAGGAGCAGTCCCTCTCATCATCAGGTGTAATTAACAACTTACTTAAATACAACATTTATCCATCTAGTCGGGTAGGTCAGGAGGGCGTGCGGTGGGGAAGGGTATTTTTTTCCCCGAACAGCTCTAGTAGTGGTGAAGTGGACTGAAATGTCATATTATTTATTAATGTGTTTCTAGAATTCAAATTTTTTAGGATATCAACGGTTTCCAAACTATTCATTATCCAAAACAATTTTTATTAATCAATTAGAAAAGACATACCTACAGAAAAAATCAAATTAACGAAAAAATATTTAAATGCCACCCGGACTCGAACCACGGACCTCACATTCTATCCGGGAATCCATCCGCGTTATCCAATTTCGCGTCCTCTAGCGGTAGATACGCGAAGGTATTCGTGACTATTGCATTATAAAAAGTGGATTGCTTTTAAAATGAAATAAAAATGTTAATCAATTAAAAAAGAGACTACATATAAGGTTGAACATTTTTAATTAACTTACCAGAGTGCCATGGCGAAATTGGATAACGCGCCATTCCCAGATAGAATGTGAGGTTCTTGGTTCGAGTTCCGGTGGCATTAAAATATTTTTTCGTTAATTTGATTTTTTCTGTACATCTTTTCTAATTGATTAATAAAAATTGTTTAATAATTCACAGAACTTTGTTCTGAAATTGCAACTTCACAATAAGAATGTGTTTCCTTTAATATATTCATTATCCATCCTTTTGTTTGGATGGAAAATGAATAGTTCCCTAGTTTGGAAACTGTTGGAATCCTAAAAAAATTGAATTCTAGAAACACACTAGTAAATAATATCTCATTTCAGTCTACTTCACCAATCCTAGAGCTGTTCGGGGAAAAAAATACCCTTCCCCACCGCACGCTTCCCTAACCTACCCGGTTAGATTGATAAATGTTGTATTTAAGTTAGTTATTATCTATACCTGATGATGAGAGGGACTGCTCCCCTCGAAACATTAGTTGTAATTTAATAACTCATATTTTGTGTGTGTGTGTGTGTGTGTGTGTATTACAAAGTAACGTAAAACATATTTTAAAATTGTTATGGACTTTCAGAGTGAGCATAGGTTATGTATTATCCAGTTAAAATAAAAGGGCATTTCGTGGTGACCTATTTTACAACTAAAGTCGACCAAAAAATAGTTGAACGAAAGCTGCTTTAAACGGTAAGAGAAATATTTTAAAACTTTCTATAGAGAAGAAGAGAAGAACTCAAAAAGTTGTATTAAAAAGTCCGCGACGATATATCTATATGTTAAGGTTGATAGACACAAATTGATAAAATATGACTAACAGTTACGCGTGGGTAATTTTGTATACAAATCTACACCGTTTGACCGATTTGACTCAAATTTTTGTCAAAGACTTTGCAAAAAAATGGAACTTTTGTCCCCCCCCACAAATTTGTTTTTAACTAAATCCGTAACTCGGACAACGCCGGATGCAAACAGCTAGTATTGAAATAACTTACACCGCGTCGAAACATTAAGGGACATGCATGTGTGATGGGTTTTATTTCTTATAAAATAAATAAGAATGGTACTTAGAGAAGATATAAGCAAACAACAATTATTAGCGGAAAGGTTTTTCTTAATAAACAGAGTTGTGATGAAAATCAGTTTTATGAAGTGTTAGGAAGGTTACATTATATATTGGATATGAAGATAATATCTATTAAGAAGAATAAACATTATATCTTCCCTTCTACTCCCGTCCCACATTCCCCTCCACCCTCTCCATTCGCTATTAATGTATGTTAAAGTAAATTTTTAAATTCAGTGGAAAATTTTTAAGATTGTTTTAAAATAAATAAATAAATAAATAAACACACAAATACACACACTCACACAAACTCACTATTGGACATGTTTTTTCTTATTTTTTTATCGATTGTATATATGCGTTTTCTTGTAATTGGCCCAAAACTCTGTACATCAATAATTGTTTTTTTTCAAGATTGATTAATTATATGGCTGTAAGAAAACCAATAAATGAAAATAAAAATAAAAATAATAGGGTAATAGTAATATTAGACATGTTTTTACAAACTAAAATGCATCCGGTCATTTTTTTATTGGAATTACGAGACTTTTGCTTATATAATTAAAAAAAAAATTATCCCAGTAATAATAAATTAACTGTCTATATGTCCGCAATTTCCGTAACTTTTTATAAAAAAATTTTCTTAGATTAAAAAAAACGAGTACCTACCTACATATTTTTGATTATTGATAATTTTTGGTGGAATGTTTTATTTGAATACTTTCCCTACATTGATTAATTCCAGAAATGATTTGTTTTGTTATTAAGTATTATATCATTATATAAGATTTTGATGAATTTCAGTCAATTTTATGTATATATAAATTATTAAAACAAGAAGTAATATTCTACATAAAAAAACTCGGGAATGAATCGTTTACTGTTGATGAAATCAATTAAATGGAGTGGTATGTCTTTCGGGTATGTTTGAGATGTTCCGTACCCATGTCAAACAATTTATACTGATTACACATAACTTTGGAGCGATTCAACTGATTAATTCACATTAACCACATTCGTAGGAAATAAGCAGATTCTTGCAAGTATTCATTGCCATTCGACATTCCCTGCTATCAATTTATGTTCTTATGTAATTAATTAAATCCGAAGTCAAATCAATGCGTCTCCTTATTCATTACAATACAATACAATGTTGTGCAATCGTAAAATGGCTACAAACACTTCGCTATAGGTGTAAAAGCATAAAATTCTTTCAAATTCGTGTGGTGATGACTTTGAAGATAGATTGAAATTACTGCATCATAGCTATTTTTGATGTCAAAACTGTCAACACACCTTATTTCTGATAACAATTATGTTTTATTGGGAGACAATGGTAGAAGTTTTCGCGTGTATAAGAAAATAAATGAATATTAAAAAAAAAAAAATTGATAAGAAATTTGGTGCATGTTCGCCTTTAGTTAGAGTAACACGCGTGTGAAGAGAATTTTGTGAAGGTGTTTGGTGTGTACATAATACTATGATTGTGGTGTTTCGTGTTATTTACATGCTAGCCTACACTAGCATAGCAAAACAACCACTAGTGGTTGTTCTGACGGACAGATGGGTTACGTCTCAAAATCGGTTAACAAAAAAGTAATTTTTAGTAGTAAAATACTAACGTGTATAAATAACATTTTGTTAAAATCTATTTGATTAAATAAAGCGTACATTATTATGTAACGACGCTCCAGTTTCAATTAAGCAGAAATTAAAATAAACTAGCAGGAAAGCAATCGGCTTCGCCGATTGCTTACTGCTAGGCCCTGCGGGTGGCTATTGTGGCCGCATCGCGGCCAATGATGGCCGCTCCGCGGCCAGCGATAGCCGCTGCGCGGCCAATTGTGTTTGCTGTGCAGCAAACACAATTGTTTACCTGTGCCTACGTCAGCCGCTTCGCGGCCAATTGTATCTGGCAAACTTCCATTTTTGGTATTGTGGCCGCTTCGCGGCCAAACGTGTTTGCTGTGCACCAAACACAATTGTTTACCTATGCCTATGTCAGCCGCTTCGTGGTCAATTGTGTCTGGTAAATTTCCACTTTTAATAACGGGTAGTTTAGATATAATTAAAACAAAGTATTTATTCAAAATTTCTAACCGATTAATAAGTCAGAGCGGAATAAACCATAGTTCGATTGGTAGGTACCTACTCTCTTCTCTTCTCGCAGTGTTGATTACTTTTATACAACATTATAAAAAAATTATCTTTGTTTAATTTGGTTTGTTACATAAAAAAATTATTTGTCATTAAAATTTCAACAAAAAAAATATTCTCGACCGTAAAAAAAAATTTCGATCCTGCCAGGATTCGAACCCGGCATCTTCTGACCCGCAGTCAGACGTGTTATCCGCTGTGCCACACAACCCAATGGGCACCATGGCAAAATTATTGTATACAAATAAAAATCATCATCCAAATGCAGAAACGTACGACATTGGTTAGGGTAATTAATATATTGATTAATCTTTTTTTACAGTTGTACCTGCGTATATCTTTGAATCTCATGGCGAGATCACACTCTTTGAAAGACGCTGCGATATGGCTCCAGCGCAATGTCGACAATCGAATTTCTATACATGTGTACGGTTCATAAAATAGCCGATATTGTTTCAATACCTAAATCCAATGACGAATTATAATATAGACACGTTATCCTATACTAGCCGGTTTTCATATGTAGCAAATATTGAAAGCAAGAATTGAATTGCTTTAAAAATGGAATAAAAATGTTGATCAATTAAAAAGAGGGAAACTACATATAAGGTTGAAAAATTTTCGTTAACTTACCAGACTGTCATGGCGAAATTGGATAAAGCGCCATTCCCGGATATAATTGGAGGTCCGTGGTACGAGTCCCGGTGACAGTTAAAATATTTTTTCATTAATTTAATTTTTTCTGTATGTCTTTTCTAATTGATTACTAAAAATTGTATTATTGTATTGTAGTACGAACTCAATTAGAATCTAATTCTCCTGTATGGTCTCTACATTATACTGTTCACTCCAATAATATTGAGCGAGTGCAGCACAAATTTTTGAGAGTTGTTAATTTTAAATTACACATACCAATAATGGACATAAATTATAATTTTCTATTGTCTCTAATTTAACTAAATAGATTATCCGAAAGAAGGAAAATTGCTGACCTCGTATTACTGTATAAAATCGTAAATAAATATTACAACAGTTCAGAACTAACGCAGTTAATTTTTTATCACATCCTTCCAGGAGCACTAGACAAAGTATATCGTTTCATTGTGACAATGTCAGTGTAAATTATCTCTATAGCTCACCTATTAGAAGGCTCCATAGGTTAGGAAACGAGTATGGCTACCTATCGGATGTTTTTTCGGAAACACTAGCCGCCTACAAGAAAGCTCTTCTGGACGAATTCGGTCGTTTATAATTGGTTATTGATGTCATGTCTATCTCTTGTTTTTAGATTTTTGAATTTTACATTTCATTTTATTTTACTGTCATTTTTATTGCTTCTTGATTTTTAGATTTGATTTGTTTACAATTATTTCATTTTGTTGTAATTTTGTTGCTTCTTGAATTTCAGACATAATTATTTTAATTTGTTGTAGTTTTATTGATTGTTGACTTTCATATTTGATTTGATAACTATTATTTCATTTGATGTAATTTTGTTATACTTTATGTTAAGTAATGTTTTATTTTTCTTTATATATCACTTTATTAATTGTTTTTGATAGAATTATACCTTATCTCCTTTTTTTATTATTACCTATCAATCTAAACATGTTTATATATATTGTTTCTTTAATGGTACGTTGTACCGTGTATTAATTAAATAAATAAATAAATAAATAACTAAATATCATTGCTTAAAACTGTTTTCATACTCCTAAGATGGATTTTTTAATACTGTGGGCATTGTGTTAGAAGATGTGGTAGTCTGGAGAAGATTGTGGTGGTAGGTGAGGTGATCTCCGAACATGGAGACTGCGTCAGGCTCTTCACTTGGAGCAGCGTGAGAACTGCGGGATGCTGAGAATTACGGAGAACTTCTGTCAAAAGCATTAATGAGAGGCTCCTTGAGGTTGCGATTCTGTCATGCGGAAAAGATTTTCATTGAAGCACCCGTGCATGTAAACATATAATTAATAAAAATAGATTTTATTAACAGTATACTGGAAACAGAAAGGAATTAAGGTAATGTTAATGTACATACTTCAAATGAAAAGGCCGTATATCAGCATTATCTGGATTCAAGTTTAGGTAGTAGCTTTATTTTTTCCAAAAGATTTGTTTTGCATCTTTCTAAATGAATATCTTATTTATTTCAATTATATGAAAACAAATAATTGTTTAAATTCTGCTATGCTAATAAATAATGTGTATTTTGACGTAACATTTCATATCTCAGTAGGTACTTAAATATCAATTATTTTATATAAAAAAATGCATTCGATATAACAATCAATCAAAATACAGAAAAAATGCGAAAATCAATCTTTTATTTTTATTTTGGGTTTTAACTACATTTTATCTTACAGTTAAATGTAACAGTTAAATATTAAAACAAATGGAAAATTTACTTGTATTGATGGGAAAATGTACATTTAGTATCATTTTTGCAAGCACGATAGTCTACAAAACTTACTCGAGTGCTCGAAATATAATAGTAAATCTAGAAATTAGCACCATAGCACCATTTAAACTAGCACCGTACTCTTTTAAATACACTTTCGTTAACAAATTCTTAAAATTGTCCGCTTTAGAAATATTAGAAATAAGCGAATAATTAAAATGAGAATGTTGACTATAAAAGAGGTGTGGGATGGATGAAACTTAGATCCGTAACAAAAATCTTGTGCGACTTGATATATTTTATTTATTTATTTATATTAATTATTTAGTTCCACACAAAATGTTGTGTGGGCTAATACATGATTTCACTTAAACATATTGCATTCCATCTATTCATTTACAAGTTTTTACGATGAAATTTTTGCACTCCTGTTTAAACCTCCTTATATTCACTGTGTTTTGAATCCCCTTTGGCAGGCTATCGAAAATTTTTAGGCTTTTGTACATAAGGTAAGGAGAAAGGAATAAACAAATTAGACGTGAATGCAATGCTGGCTGTAGTGTGGAAGATAGAATAAAGAAAGGAGTGCTGAGATGGTTTGGTCATGTGGAACATATGAACGAGGAAAGGATGGTTAAGAAAATATATGAGGCGAGTATTGAAGGCAACGGGAATAGAAGGCGTCCGCGGAAGACCTGGCATGACCAGATACAACGAGTGTTTGAGGATGGCCCTTGTATGAGAAGATGTATGAATGTGGCCGAAGCAAAAGTGGTGTGCCAGGATAGAAGAGTGTGGCGTTCAATCTTCTCTGCCTACCCCTTCGGGGAAACGGTGTGATGGTCAGTAAGTTAGTTAGTTAGTTTTGTACATCATCATACAATTTTGTGATAGATGCCTATAAAACTAATAAAGATATACCAGACTTTTGTTAGACCTGCGATAACGTATGCCTTCGAATGCTGGACAATGTAAAAATTCTACTCTAGACATCGTAAGAAATCGTAACAGCAGAAATGCGAATGCTCAGATGGTCAGCAGGATTAAATAGGATTAAAAGTTCACGCATTCGTGGTAGCCTGGGTGCCACGGACATAAACAGTAAGCTGGAGGAACGACAGTTGAGATGGTATGGGGACATAAGACGGAGACCACCAGACCACACGGTGAAGCAGGCAATGTCTATGGAGCTTCATCGACAGTCATCCAGAGGAAGACCAAAGAAATCCTGGATGACTCAATGCTCCAAAATACCACAAAGAAACTGCCTGGGTGAAAGCGACATCCATAACCGAAGAAGACACAGCTGAGAACGAGAAGAGCCGACTTCAACAGCCTACCTAGGCAATGATTTGGGACAGTGCACGGAAGAAGAAAGAGTAATTAAAATAAAAAATCAATAAAGTCAAGAAAATATTAACACCCTGTAAACCAACTTTACAAACGTGTTCCCTTATTTTAACCCCTTCGGCCTCCCTCCAAATATCCGCCACTACCCCCCCCACCTAACAACATCCAATTACTGTATTTGTAGTTTTTCAGTAAGTTTAATCAATGCTCATTAATGACAGGTCTGAAAACCGGTAGCGAATTTTTAAAATACGTGACAAATGTACACCAAATAAACAAAATGAATAAAAAAAAGTAATCCATAAAAACCAAGTTTTTACAACACTCCCTTTCTCATTTTAGGGTTCCGTTTCTACCATATGCGTCGGAATCTCCATACAACTTGTATGAAAAAACCATTAAAAATTTGAAAAATCCAAAATTATACTATAATTATTATTATTTTTTAACGAAAATTTGATAGATCTTCTTGATTGTCGCCACGAGTCTACTTGCAATGTTTCAGCTCGATTGGATCACGGGAAAAGGGTTTAAAATAGATCCAAAGTTTTTTCGTCAAGCAAGCAAGCAGATGCCACGAGTAAATAAAGGGAGTAAAAACACCTAGAGCTGTCCGGAACTGAAAAAAATTTGCATCTCAAAAATGTTTAAACAGATGCCGCCCTGATAGCGCACTATTGCCTACAATAATTTAAATAAATAACTCTTAATAGATGTCGCATTTTTTAAATTTCGTAAATAAAATGAAAATGAGGAATGCCTATAAAACTCAATGGCTGTCTGACTGTTCTCCATACAAAACTACACCGTTTGTCCGATTCGGTTCAAATTTTGCATACTTATGCTTTAGGGCCCGGCGGGTAACATAGGTGTTTCCCCCCTACTTTTTTACCCCTTGCCCTCCCCCTGATGTATTTTCGATGCTAACCTGCACCGTTCGACCGATCGCACTTAAAATTTGCAAACTTTTTCCTTAGGACCCGGCGGGTAACATAGAGAGACTCTGACAGTGCGTCTCGTTATAATATTTTTAGAAGCGTGTTGAGATGAGAAATGTTCAAGGAACGAGAACATGCATGACGTAAAAGATAGTAAACAATTTTTATTAATCAATTAGAAAAGACATACAGAAAAAATCAAATTAACGAAAAAATATTTTAAATGTCGCCGGAACTCGAACCACGGACCTCCAATTCTATCCGGGAATGGCGCGTTATCCAATTTCGCTAGTAAAAATATTTTTTCGTTAATTTGATTTTTTCTGTGTGTCTTTTCTAATTGATTAACAAAAATTGTTTAATAATTCACAGAACTTTGTTCTGAAATTGCAACTTCGTGTTTCCTTTAAATTATATACCTACATATATGTTGTATCAAATGTTTCCATAAATTAAAATGAAATTAATAAATTTCTGGTGTTCTCTAGCGGTAGATATGCGAAGGTATTCGTGACTATTGCAATATAAAAAGTGGATAGCTTTAAAAATGAAATAAAAATATTACTCAAATAAAAAAAATGAGCTACATATAAGGTTGAAAAATTTTCACTCACTTACCAGAGTGCCGTGGCGAAATTGGATAACGCGCCATTCCCGGATAGAATTGGAGGTCCGTGGTTCGAGTCCCGGCGTCATTAAAAATATTTTTTCGTTAATTTGATTTTTTCTGTATGTGTTTTCTAATTGATTAATAAAAATTGTTTACTTTCTTTTAAAAGAAGTAAAGAGACGCACTGTCAAAGTCTGTCTATGTTACCCGCCGGATTATAAAGAATAAGTTTGCAAATTTTGAGCTCGATCGGTCGAACGGTACAGATTTGCATTGAAAATATATCAAGGGTGGGGAAGGGGTAATAGAAAAGGGGTGAAATGTCTTTTCTAAATGATTAATAAAAATTGTTTAATAATTCACAGAACTTTGTTCTGAAATTGCAACATCACAATAAGAATGTGTTTAGTTTAATATAAAAGATAGTAATTTATATACTTCGGTGAAGACTGGATAGAGATAAGTCCATAGGAGATGTGCGACCAATGGGGAATACGACCGTGTTCAGTGCTGCGTATTTCTGTTACTGTATTTCAAGCATACAAAATTTATAACATTGTCTGGTATGACGCAACACGAATATACCCCAATGAATCATGCTGTGCTTAATTTTCTTACTCGGAATATTCTCCTAGCTGACAATATTACAACGTATTAGATAATAACAGAGGTACATAAACATGTGTGTTTAGGATAACGTTGGATAATTTAATAAATTGATTACATTTACGTGTAGCTTACAGGCAACTATTTTTCATTAGATAAATACGGCGTTAGTGTACGATATATTGCAGGCGCGTGCAGTGAGAACGATTGATGAATGAATTTTATGAAAACATATATCGGGGAGAAAATATCGTAATTAAATATTTATGTGACAGAATATTACGAGATTTTTTTTTTTTATTAATTTTTTTTCTAACTATACGCTTGAAAAAAAGCCATGTTTCAATGTTCTCATTGCTGCCCCTCGTATATTTTATTATACAATTATTTTATGCGAAAATATAGTTTACTTGTTAAAAATAAATGGTTTTAAAATGCAATTTTACTTTATCAAGATGATAAAAAAAGGAATCCTGAACTTCATATGTGGGGTATAAAAGCAAAGCCAGCAATTTCCAAAAAAAATAAAAATATGTTTTGAATGTAGTCACCAAGGATTTAATTAAAAATGAATTCTAGATTTTTTGTATTTATTTCTTCCAAAATCATGTTTCCTATAAATCCATAGGTTGGGTTTCAATTTTTTTGATATTATTGCCTTTGCCTTTATAATTTATACATAATAATAACATTTATTTTTTATACAATTTTTTTATTTCAATTTAAAAAAATGTATATATTACTGTTATTAATATATACTGAATGTAATAAACAACAGTCTGAAGAAAGACAGAAAAACGATATTAAGGAAAGGAAATTATATAGACATGTTTTTAGGATTGGATCGGTTGTTAAATTTAAATTGCCTTCTTTTATATATAAGATAGTTGTAAAAAATTAAATTGTAATACTTTGCCTGTCACAACACAGATTCATCTTATAAGTTATGTTTCCAATCGAAATGTATGCATACAACAGTTTCTACATATGCACTTATATTACGAATTTATTGAATTACACGTTTGTCTGTCTGGTTTTTACACAGATCTGAATCAAATTTTATATCTTCTTCTTCAAATATATCAAAATTATTTTGTGGTGACTTAATTATAATTTATATAAATTAACAAAATAATAAGAAAGAGTGTAAATAGTAAAATTAATGTTATAAATAATCAGGACCTTTTTGCAAATAGTTATCTTTTAAATTTATTTTCATGTTAAGTAGGTACTTTATATTATCATTTTCCATGTATAACTTTGTAATATTTTGATCTATACTTCGATTTTTAAATTTTATTTTTGTTATCCTGACGAAGAAGCCATTGGCTTCGAAATATTTTGATTTTTTTCAATAAATAAGTGGTGTTTACAAAGTTAATTTATATAAATTTAAATTTTATATAGTTATTCTTTACAACCCTGCGAAAACAGGCACTTTCTACCCTTCTCCTGGCTACACTACTATCTCCGAAATGTATGTACATTTACATACATTTTACATGAAATACTTTCTTAAATGATTCGGTTGCATTCTAGAAACCCAGTGAAAATAAATTCACCTCATCCCACCCTCCCGGACACCTCACTCTCTGCTCGTACCAATACTGCCTTCATCATTTCTCTTTAGGGCCCTTACAATAGCACCTCCTCTCGTCACTTATCATCCCCTATTTTAAATAATAAAAAAGCCAACGGTAAAGCGGGGAAAAGACCGCTGGTGCAGGTAAGGTTAGCGGAAATTCGGATTCATTACAAAAAATCTTTTACATGGCATCAAAACTTTTTTAAACAACTCATCTATGTATGTATATAATAAATGTATATATTTATTGTGTGCTTCAATCTCAATTCTTTAATCAAAAAATCACTCGTATGATCTTGTATTTTATTTCATTTTCCAAATTGTGTATTTTTTTGATGATACAGCTAATTGGCGGTATTAGAATGACTACTGAAATTAGAATTCCATTTTTCTTAAAAGTTTAAGGCGTTTAAGAATCCTACTACTGCAATAAATTTATTCAATACATATGTACGGGGCACTATGGATTATGGATCGGTCATTTGGAATCCCCAATACTTAGTACAATACAAGAGAAATCGACAACATAAGACTACCAAAGAAAAAGAAAAACACCTGACAAAATTGTATGATGTATAAAGGTATAAAAATCTTCGATAGCCTGCCAAAGGAAATTGAAAACATGGAGAATATAAGGAGGTGTAAACTGAAATGGAGATGATTAGATGGAATGCAATGTATAAGTGAGATCGTATATTAGCCCACACAACATTATGTGTGGAACTATATTATTAAGATAAATAAATAATAAATATTAATAGGATTGAAAGATACCAGAGAATTCTTTTAAAGTTCTTGAGTAGAAGACAATTGAATCATCCAATACCTATCCTACACCCATTGAAACTTAGAAGAAAATATTCCGACAATGTTTTTAATAAAATTGATATCTGGCAAAACTAACTTCTGGACTTCTAACATATCTTCTGGAAAAGATTAACATCGGGATTCCAAAGTATTTTTAACACGACAGTTGCATCCTTTTTCTGTTCCAACATATCATAGGAGATCGCAGGTGAACCTATATTGATATTACTAGCAAGTAGGTTTTGTAACGAGCTAGTGAACCGCACAAGTATTGATATATTCAATTTGAGTTCAAATACTATCAAGAATGCGATGTTTGGGAGTGTTGCTTTGAAGTAATTTGTATTTTTTGTATTATTATGTGCTTATTATTTTCATATTTCGTTTCTCACTTTTTTGTATACTGTTTATTTTTCTGCCTCACTGTTGATGAGCTAAGCGTTTAAGGATTTAAAATTATATTGTTACAGGAGTCGTTCGTAAATTGAGTTCCAGTTAAAATAATTCAAGATATTGTTGTGTTATTGAAATTGTGAACTTGTGAATACTCCATATTAATAAATAAATAAATAAAAGGATTACTTATAAAATAACATTAAAGATTACACGTTATATGTTGATAATGTGTAAAACATGCTAAAAATCCAGATGTTGTTAAAACGACAGTAAATAAAAGAAAGTTTAGTGAAAGTGGAATGCCTGCCCGTTAATATTCTTAAAGTTAATATATTATGATATCATTTTTTTTAATCAGTATTTATGTAAAAATATATCTATATCATAATAAAGTAGCAGTCGATTAAATTTAAGGCTGGACATTCACTGCAAATACATATTTCGGTGTTTTTTTACGAAAATTTGGGTTCTTGTTATTAATTTATATCAAAATGTGGGTATATTTTAGACTTAGATAAAACCTTTGTTCTTATACATTAGTAATAAACTGAACATTATTTATAAGAATTGAGAAAATATAAGCATTAATCGTCAGGTCACGGCCAAAAAAATCGTTTTTAGTGTTCTAGGGGAAACAAAGTTTTAATGAATATTTATATGCACGCATAATGTTTTTTTGTGCGTATAAGGTTTACTTCACTACCTATAATCCGTACTTAGATAATGGAAAAATGTTCAATATTAATAAAGTTATAATGTTTTAAACATGCAAGAAATTTTTACGTTTTTTGTTGATTTTAAAACGCATTTTATTCATATAAAGAGATGATTTTAAACAGTATATTTTATTAATTCCTGTATTTTGAGGCATTATTCACTGATTAAAGGTTCGTTTTTTTTAATAAATACACCTCAATTATTAATTAAAAATAAAAATTCCACAGTACGAATAGTCCTGACTTAATTATTTATCTTAACACTTGCATAACAATAATGGGTCAGTCCCTACCCTCTCGACGATTTATGATTATCCTAAACAACCCATGAGTAAACTATTGGGGTCTATGTGGCATTCAGGAAGTTGTACATCATCATCAAGTTATCAAACATTGTATTATCTGCGAAATACGTCATTTTCCTTCACCTAGATGGGTATCCTCCATCCAATTCTATTATAAAAATTTACAAGTGAAACAAAAAAATTTTTTTTTGAGACATGCCTTAAATATTTATTTATTTATGAAAGAATCTTAACAGTTTTTTAAACACATAATATAAAAGCAAAGTGTTCATTTCATAGACCAATTAAAAAGATTCACAGATGTTAAGAACAAAGTTAGATAAGATATTTTTAAGTTAATTATTTTGAATTAATTAATGAATAGTGGTAAGCAACAACAATGTTAAGAATG
Organism: Agrypnia vestita; assembly: GCA_016648135.1. Classification (NCBI taxonomy): domain Eukaryota; kingdom Metazoa; phylum Arthropoda; class Insecta; order Trichoptera; family Phryganeidae; genus Agrypnia; species Agrypnia vestita. The sequence continues at coordinate 26,703 of JADDOH010012394.1, read as the reverse complement.
AATAGTGGCAAGTGATTGAATGTGAAAAAAGAATAAGTATAATAAGAAATGAGTTGAAGTCGATCTAGTACATATAATCTAAAGTATTATTTTAAATTTAGTAAGACCAATGTTGAAGAGGTCAATATCGATACAATTATGATTGAAAGCTTTGCATGCGCAATATAAAAATGTATTTTGTGTATGGGATGCTCTATTTCTCGGAACACGGAAGAGCACGTTTTGTCGGGTACGTCTGCAGGGAACATGAAAAGAGATTGAGTCCAGTTGATTGGGGCAGTCGAGATATCCTCTCAGTTGTTTAAATGATAGTGTTAGATCAGTATGGGGTAACAGATTTACAGCAAGAAGGTGAAGGAATAGATCACGTGTGTGAGAGGCTAATTGAAGAAAATACTGCGTATATTGTGCATCACCTCACTTTGAACCCATAATTTTGTTGAGCGTTTTTTTGTTTAACAGTTTTTTTCTAAGTTATCCTGGGTTATTAGAAAACTAAATTCAATTTCCTCTTACTTTTATACTGTTTATGGTATTTTACCTTAAAATACAGAAAATATATTAAAACGTGAGGCAGTTTTTCTAGAACGGGCCTAGCCTAAGTGAGAAATCGTCAGGTAAATATTCCAGTAAATATTTTTTTGTGAACAATTTAAAAAACAAAAAAAAAATATATAATCGAGTTTGACATTTTGTTCCGAGGCCTAATGTCAAAGTTGAATAAAATAAGCCGACTTAAATAAATAAATTTGAAATCGGTATAATTTTTAAACTAATATTCACGAATCTCGAAGACAGGAAGGCATTTAATGTTTGATAATAATGGAAAATCATTAATTTTAATCTGAATAATGAAAAAATCATGTCAAAAATGATTTGAAGATGTAATGTAATCCACTTTACGTAAATGTTGAAAAATTCAGAGCTCCTTGATAAGAAAAAAATAACAAAAGATGTCTCTAGCAGAGAATACCTAATGCGATATATGAAATGTTCTTGATTCGAAACATATTTAGAACTTTCAAAAAATTGATAATGCGTGGATGTTCTTACGACGTAATTGGTGAACATTGCATCGTGTAGAGTGATAACTTAAGCCAGCTCATACAGGTTGTAAGCCCTGAGCTATCGTATAAGAGACTTCCATCCACATTTCTCATATATAAATAGCTTCATGTCTGTGAGACGTCTATAATTTATCCTTATTTAAATAAAAGGGTCCAAGTTTTTATTTAATCCGAGTTATACTCATCATCATCATCACTCTTGGCACTACAACCCTTGGTGGGTCTTGGCCTCCTCAATAATTTTCCTCCACTCATCTCGGTCTAGTGCCAGCTCTCTCCAGTTTCGAAGCTCTAAGGCAGAGATATCTTTGAGGACGTTGTCACTCCATCTTAGTTTCGGCCTTCCTAAGCTCCTTCGCCCTATTGGCCTTGAGTTCAGCAGGGACTTTGGTGCTTGATGCTCGGACATTCTCTCCACATGACCCAGCCACCGAAGTCTTCCCAGTTTTATAAATTTTGTGACGTTTGGCTCCTTAAATAGAGTATAGAGCTCATTGTTGTAACGTCTGCGCCAAAGTCCATTTTCTAGAACCGGTCCGAAGATACGCCTCAAAATTTTCCTTTCAAAAACGTCCAGTGCTCGCTCATTCCTCTTAGTTAGTACCCACGTCTCAGCTGCGTACGTGAGCACTGGCCTAATAAGCGTTTTGTACACTAATATCTTGGTGTTTCTGGACAGCAGTCTGGATTTTATCTGCTTTTGTAGGCGAAAAAAACAGCGATTTGCGCTCACTATGCGCTTCTGGATCTCCTCTGTAGTATTATTGTTGCTTGTTATCAGGGATCCTACGTATGTAAATCTTGGTACCGTTTCAAAATTTTGACTTCCACACGAGAGAGTTGGGATTTGTTGGGTGCATCCTACGGCCATGTATTTGGTCCGTTGTACTACGTTTCCGAGTTATACTACGTTTCAAAAAGTCCAATACCCCTTGGTCTTACGCACTGCGTGTACAAATGCGTTGCTTGACAAAATAAAGTTTTTTTAATAGCCAGTAGTAATAAAGCCTCCACAAAGTATATTGATTTTTAAATGAAAGGTAAATAAATAATCGCTAACTGTGATATTACAGCGTATAACCGGTGCTTCTATAAATCGCCATGCAAAATTCACTCCATGGAAAATAAACTTTCACATAATAATCAAATTTGGATATCTGTCCGACATTGGTGAGCGCGACCGGCAGCCGCGTGGCACGACGTCCAAGTGTTTATTGCCTCCGTGAGAACTTTGGAGATCGGAAGCAGATTGCGTTGTTTTTTTTTGCTTTTTGCCTGAGTGGAATGATTTACACCGTCAATACTTGCTTCACAGCACGGTCAATTATCATCTTCGTTGTGAAAAGCAGCCAACGTAAACATTTGGTCCACGATTGAATGAAATAATATTAAAAAATATTGATTGTATATTATTTGATTAATTACACCTACATGTTTCAGAAATATCTTTTCATCGTCTGGGTGTTATATATATGTCAAAATATGAAAATGAATAATGTCTTTTGTTTTTTGTTTTTCTAAATTATTTGAAAATTTATTTTTAAATATTATTGCTGAAGTTCTTGATTCATTGCAATTATTGGAAATTTTTTTAGAATTGGGCTAGTAGTTAAATTAAATTGATTATTAATAATATTTTGTTTACTATTACATGTTTTACTAATTTCTAATGATTATAAATTATTCAATTTCAGACCAAAATTATTTATGTGTAAAATAGAAAGTCCAAAATTTTTATCAAACCCGTGATCATTTTCTAATAAATGATCTGCAAATTCGGAAAAACCATGATTATTAAAAAAAAGAAAAAATATTATTTTTTAATCGAAACTTGCATTGAACTAGAAATTATTAAATATTTGATGATTACTATATTTGACAAGTCGAAAAGACTAGCGGTACACGGTGGAATTTTGGTACCAAAACTGATGTATGGAGTGAAGCCCGGAGCTGGCAGAAGAGGAACAAAGTAAACTGAATACCATCGAAATATAATTACTTAGACGTAAGTGTGGCAAATTTGTTTATGATACAGAGAATAATGAACTAATTAGGAAATAATGTAAATTTCATCCAGTCAAAGTGAATGCAATTAAAAAAGGGTTACTCCGGTGGTTTAGGTACGTTGAGTAAATAAATTAGGAAAATATGGTAGGTACTAAGGATATATGATGCAGGTGTTAATTTTATCAGAGATAGAGGGCGGCCGCAAAAGACAAGGCAAAAGGACTTCAAAGAAATGCAACGCAATATTTATCCCGGACAATATCACTGGAAGACGGCTCACACTGCGGTCAGCTGAATCGGAGGTACTCTGCAAGTTGGTAGTACCAAGGAGACCTGGAGTCACCAAGTTTGCGGAACGTGCTTTCAGCTTTGCGGGCTCAGCTATGTGGAATCAGCTGCCACCAGTGTTGCAATCCATGGAAAAACAGGAAACAGATTTAAGATCTACCGGTTTCGAGACATACCCGTCTCTTCGTCAGGACCAACACTACAATACTATGTTCACAACACTATACACAATAATCATAGTATTGTTAATTTAATCTTGTAAAGTGCATGCTTGTCCTTAGTAGTGGTTTATACTAATTTAACTAACACTCTGCCTATAAACTTACTAATTCAGGATGCCGCATCTGTAAGGCGCCCTTGAAGCGTCTTTCACGTAAAAACGGCGCTATATAAATCATCACAAACGTAAACGTAATATAAATATGATGGAAGATGATCAGACGGAAGATGATCCTATTAGGAGCCTCAACAAGAGAGCTTGCATGTGAAGCTCTTGATTGAAGCAGCTTGACACACTTTTTAATATCTAACGGATGAAGGTTTTTAATAGCCCATGTATATATAAAAAAACGTTAATTTTTTTAATATATCACATTTCTTAAACAAATCACTAAAAATAATGCACAAATAGAAATTCACAATTTCAAGGATATTCGTAAAAATATTTTGTTGAGAATTCAATTAGTTAGTGGTAGAATCAACGTCGAACCGAAAGAAATTGACGGAAATATTTTAACTTTTCTGGGGACAGTTAAACACGTATAAAAAAAAAGTTATATTCACTGTCACTGTAACATGTATGTATTTATTTTATTTTCAATATAGAATTCTATACAGGGTTACTTGGAAAACATGAATAACCTCGCAGGACTTTATTTCTGCCTTGATTATGAGTCGAAAATGTTCAAGCTATCATGACTAATATCTATAGTTATGGAGATATGCGACATCAAATTTGCATTTTTTTTCAATATTTCTGACTTATTTTTTGTAAAACGTTGGACTATCATTACAGTAACTAAAATCGATTGCGAAAAATTCATTCGTTTCAATACAAGTTAAATAAAATGATAAAAACTCTGAAAAAATTCCAATTGGAAAGTTTAATGTCGGATATCTCCTTAACTATTGATGTTAGGTCATAATAGCTTGAACATTTTCGACTCATAATCAAGGCAGGAATATAGTCCTGCGAGGTTATTTATGTTTTCCAAATAACCCCGTATATCGAAAAATAAAAATAATAAACACATATTTCGAATGAAGTAGAATCACGTAGAATCACACATTTATCTACTGAAATAGCACCAATATACTGGAAGACAGTGGGGTAGATAACAATCGATGACGTGTATAAAAAGTAAAATATTTTTATTTAATAATGTTGACAACATTGAAATAAATATTTTTTAACATCTTAGCGTCCATCTGTGGAGACCGCACCAAAGTTCCGCGACCTCTGTCGCGATTCCATCTCCGAGCGTTCCATATTCGCGATCTCTTTCGCGCGCATTTCTCCCGCGGGCCGCTTTCACCAAACAATCCCGAATGCTTTCTCTTTCGTTTCGGCGGGCGGCGCATGCGCCATTTCTCCGCCATTCGTGCTGCGCGCGCACCGTCGGCAGTCGCCATGTCCCGCCATCGCTCTCAGTCAGCTGTCAACATAACCTAGCACCGTTTCACTTTCTATGTATTTTCCCGACGCGCGTGGGCTATGAGCTACCGGCCGCGCTTAATTAATATCGAGTAGAGTGCAATTGTAATCATTCTTGATTCACGAACGCGAACGGTCATTATAATCGCGCCGGCATTCGTTTTTTCGCTCCCGTTTCGGCAAGATGGCATTTTCCGCGTTGGAAAAGGTCGGCATCGTTTCGTTGGCTTTCTTCGGATGCATCGTTGTGAATAAGTTGTTGCACCTTGTTTATAGGAGGTACCTCTCGCCACGCGCTAGGAAAATCAACTTCAAACTGCTGGGCCAGTGGGCATGTGAGTATATTTTTGGCTTGTTGGAGTGTGTTCGTTTCAAAACATTGTCTTGCGCAGTATTCGGAAGCTCTACAAATACAGGCATGCGTTTGTTTTCACATAAAATATAACGGATATTAATTATAGTTATTTTCTAGAAGTATTTCTTGGTTAAGGTGTATGTATGACACACAATTTTATTTTTGATGTAATATCTTTACGTTTTGGGTGTTATCAAAAAGTATTGATTGATAAGAAATAGACTAACAGATATCATACCAAGAATAGGTAGGTACATTGGAATGTTACGTACTACGATAAGTATGAATATAGAATAGAAAATTAAAAAAAGTAACCCATAAAAACTAAGTTTTTATTATACTCCCTTTCTTTGCAAAATATAACAACAATTAAAGACGAATTAAAACATACAACATAACACTAAACTTACAGTAATTTAATATATTTCTAAAATGTCAGATGTTTTGAGCTTTGATAAGACACTTCATGCTTTGAAGATTAAATTCTTAAAACGTTTGTCAGTCAATTTTGATTTTCGACATTCGTAGTGAAGGACCTATTATGAATACCGACGGAGTAATTCAAATTAAGAAAATATTCCGCGACGTTATCGGGCCGCCGTAATAAACTTTTGTAATGATTCCAATTTGAAAAAACCAATAAAATTTCTAAAAATCCGAAATCATACTATAATTATTAATTTTTTTTGACAAAAAAATTAAGAGATCTTCTTGATCGTCGCCCCGAGTCTACTTGCCAAGTTTCAGCTCGATTGGATCGCGGGAAAAGGGTCAAAAATCGATCCAAAGTTTTTGTTGACGGCAAGCAAGCAGACGCCACGAGTTAATATAAAGGGGGTAATAATAAACGAATTGATTTAAATACATTCTGTCTGGTCTGCGATATACCTAACTAAAATATAACGATATAACCTAACCTAACCTAACCTAACTAAAATATAACGATATGTCATTGTTTTAATAAATGGAGATAAGAAAATTGGAACAATTTTACTGCGCTCTTTACGAGTAAAGATGCGCTGTAGGGTTGCGCTAATTGGTTTGAATACTTTTAATTTATTACATTTTATTGTTTTCAGGTTGTAAACTTTTGACCGTTTGACATTATTCCAGAAAATTTATTTTAGTTTGTTGGGAAATGAACCCCTGAAGTTAGGCAACGCTTTACCTCGGCATATATAATAATTATCTTGATTTTACGATGTTAAGTATAGAAAACATCTTCGTAAATGTTAGCAGCAGAGTTTAAAATAGTTTCGAAATGAAATATACTTTAACCACATGTTATTGAGAATTATTGTTGCTTTTTTATTACGTCATTTGTCATAAATATTTATATATCTGTTCCGCAAATAAATATTAATTTTTTCGATAACGATGCACAATAACGCATTTTTAATTACTTGTACAAAAATAGCAAAATGATTTTATAGTGACATTAATATCATTAATAAAAATATACTTTATATTCACCACTAATATATTATAATTATTAATTAGATTAAAATTACTATACCTGATTGCCAACCTTTGAATTTAAAAAAAAAATGTACGGAAAAATCAAATATGGCGGCAGTACGTAAGGTCAGTACGCGTCTCTGCCGCTAGGAAGCGTGCAGGATCCACACTTTCAGTAATGTTTACAGTAGTCACGTGTGATTTTCTTTGACAAGTGTGAAGTTTTTTTTTCAAATATTTGTGCGATAAATTTAAATCTTAAAACTGATTGATGTCCGATGTTAGGTACTGGACGTTGGTGAGATGCCTAGGTTAACTTCGACATTCAACCAATTTCGTTCGTATGTAGGCGACTTACTGTACTTGTTCACACGGGCATCAGATGTTGCCGAAATATAATCAAATTGCATGAAATTGGTATTTCAATGGTGATTTTATAGGCCATAGGTGGGTATCGCGCGTTATCCGTGGCTTTGTTCATCGGTTTGATGTTTACATTTCTTACTACCGCAGTTAACATGGCGGCTAGCTTAAGTGTGAAGGCACGATTTAAGATTATAATTAATATTAACGAAATAGTTTATTACGCACGACATGGAGAGACTTCATGAAATAAATAATTGGTTGTTACTGTTGTAATACTCGCAACGTATTATGCAGTCCTGCCTCTTCCCATCATCCCAGATGGACCATATATATATATATATATGAAGGATTATTTTCTAGGATAACCCGCGTATTGTCAAGTCGAGATCCAACTTCTGGAGTGAACGGGTGTGCTTGCCATCAATTCAAAACAGAACTCGAAATACAAGGCGCAAAATCCCTTTGAAAATGGCCAGTGCTATCTGTCCGAAACGTTGGGTACAATATAACAGTCTTTCTCAAGACTACAATACGCGGGTTATCCTAGAAAATAATCCTTCATCTTTTACCCGCGAAAATCTTAATATTAACATATATATTATATTCAAGAAAATCTATATTATTAATGCGTTAGGTCTGCATCAAGCAGTATGTTGTGTTTATCCATTGCCAACTAAAAAAAATCGGTTGCTTTTTAAGAAACGAGTACAGATTTAAAAAAAATATATTTAGATATTATTTAATGTGTAGAAATATTATTTCGTTAACATTTAATTTTTAATTAAGAATATACGTTAAGTTTTTATGTCAAGTTGAAAGAATGTCAGTTTCAAAAAATAACTAAATCGTATGAAAAGCAACGGGCAAAGGGCGACAGCTAATCGCAGACACTAATAACCGCACAGTGGCCAGTACAACCAATTGCAGACACCAATGGCTGCGTAGCGGGCACTCACGGTCGCGCAGCGTCCAGCATAGCCGACGATAGCCGATCGCTAAACTGCTAGTCACAATGGATGACTGTAAGATATCTAATAAATTCTATTTATAAAATATATAATATTTGTGTTCTCCAATTAGAACCTGTTAAGGGCTTGCTGGATTATCCTGTATTCCTTTTTCAAAGATCCCCGGGCGACTTATAATATTTAAGTCACTTATTTATGGAATATTCATTAAACTTTATACTTACGTTAAAAATGAATGTACACATAATGTTGAAAAAATTAAATATCTCAAAATGAAAATAGATTTTGGCAGATATTACAAGTAATATGGAAAAAATAAAAATTTAATCGCGAATTATTATAATATGAAACATGGTACTCGTAATTGCGTCGCTCTTTTAATATCATGGCAGTATGCTATTGTGTTAATAACCTATTGTGCTAGTATGCTATTATATCAGTTATACTATTTTGCCAGTGTAACTACTATTGTCGTCAGTAAATTGTACGTAGGTATATAACGCGCAATGTATGAATTATTCCCTTTTTAAAATAAATTTCGTTAAATAAAAATCGTTAAACAAGACTGTACCTACGTTGCGTAATGTTATTTTACCACGTTTTAATCAAAAGAGAAAGTTTTTTAAAATTATATTATAAAAAAAAAGTTTTTATTATACTCCCTTTCTCATTTACTAGTTGAAACATTTTTTTTCGCTTAACCTACGCGTTGGGCTTCGGTCGGGCGACGCTACGAAAGGGAGTAATAAAAAAATTCCAAAAATCCAAAATTATACTGTAATCAGGTTTCGCGTCTACCAGACGCGTTAAAATATGTTCATACAACTTAATAAGTTGTATGAAAAAACCATACAAAATTTGAAAAATCCATTTTTTTTAACGAAAATTTGATAGATCTTCTTGATCGTCGCCACGAGTCTGCTTGCAAAGTTTCAGCTTGATTGAATCACGGGAAAGGGGTTTAAAATGGATCCAAAGTTTTTTCGTCAAACAAGAAGACAAGCAGACGCCACGAGTTAATAATATAAAGGAAGTAAAAATGATAATTTACCAACACGAAAAAGTATCTAGGTAGGTACTCGAAAAAATCGGAAATCATTTGAAGGCGGTGGAACTGCGATCTTTAAATAAAGAAGTAACCGATTAAGAGCGAATGCATGTAACGGATAGCAATTTTTTTTTAAAATTTTTCATTGTCTATTGTTTTTCATTCAATGTAGTTATTTTTTATAACTGGTAATGGAAAACCACGTTTTTGAAGCAGTCAATATATAGATGATCTGTTGCTACGGATGCCTTAAATTTGACACATTTCAACCAAAACCAGGCGACTGTGTGGATTAATTTGAAAAACTACGGTTTTTATAACCTTTAATAACATTCGACATCTATTGCGAGATATTTTAAGGATTTTTTATGGTTGATCCTTGTCACCCCTAGAGCTGTTAAACTTTTTTATACTTAGATAATTACTTGTAGAAATATAATTATAATATTTACGCGTTCTCGCTATGATAGAGTTTTATGTTTTTATGGGTAAGACGGCAATAATGTGTGTCGTTTCAAAGATTATATATTTTATGGTACACGTGGAAAACAATGGCGTGGCGAATATAAATATTGACCTCCCGCACAAACAAACAATATAAGTTTTGTCGAGAAGTTTTAATAATTTTTTTTTTGTATTTATGTAATCACGTGCTACATGATTACAAACTGCAATCGTCCTGATGAGTGAACATGTATGTCCGGAAACCTATTAGACTAAAAAGATAAAATACCAATGATTTAAGAAAATGTTTCTTCCAATTTAAAACTGTCTAACGACAAAATTGCCGCTTTAAAAAATTATGAAACTTTATTTTTTTAAATAATCATCAATATGATAAATGTAAAATATATTGCACTGTTTAAATAAAAAAAATATGTTACAGAATTATTTTTAAAAAATCCTGAGGCATGTTTATTTTTAATACACATATATCAGTATGATGATCTGTATTTTTTTAATAAATTGAAACATTAGTAAGATGTAGAATTTAATGTATTAAAATTATTATCATCATCACTCTTGGCTCTACAGCCCTGGTGGGTCTTGGCCTCCTCAAGAGTCTTCCTCCACTCATTTCGGTTTAGTGCCAGCTCTCTTCAGTTCAGAAGCTCCAAGGCAGATATGTCTTTGAGGACGTTGTCGCTCCATCTTAATTTTGGCCTTCCTAAGCTCCTTCTTATTGGTCTTGAGTTCAGCAGGAACTTTGATGCTTGATACTCGGTCATTCTCTTTACAATTTGGTGACGTTTAGCTCCTTAAACAAAATATAGAGCTCATTCCATTAAAGTCCATTTTCTAGAAAGATACGCCTCAAAATTTTCCTTTTTCAAAAATGTCCAATGCTCGCTCATTCCTCTTAGTCAGTACCCTCGTCTCAGCTGTGTATATTATGAGCACTGGTCTAATAAGCGTTTTGTGTACTAACATCTTAGTGTTTCTGGACAGCAGTCTGGATTTTGTCTGCCTTTAACTGATTTTCGCTCACTATGCGCTTCTGGATCTCCTCTGCAGTATTATTGTTGTATGTTACCAGGGAGCTTTGTTATGTAAACCTTGATACCATTTCAAAATTTCGACTTCCACATAAGAGAGTTGGGTTTTGTTGGATGCAACATTAAAATTATCACTGAAAATTCAAACAGCTTCTTCCGGTACGAATGGTTTGTTCTTTTCCAGCAAATAATCACTATTAGCCCAAGAGTCACCACACTCACCTGGTCAAAGAGGCAATCGAAATATTTAAGCACCCGGTAAACATTAATAGGGATTACGGTCTTAAATACCTGCAGAATCAATTAAATCGACGACTCCTCACAGTCCGACATCCGACAGTAGATAAAACAGTGACATGACGCTACAGAAATTCTTGACAACACCTGTCTCCGACACGGAAGCACAACATACTACATCAAGGCATACACACCCTGCTTTCGACATGGTACTGCAATCCAGTACTTAAACTAACACAAACTTGGACACACCCTGACTTCGGTATGGTATTGCAAGGCAATAATTAACCTACACTTCAACACACACTCATCACATCAGCCCTTATGATGGACCCTGCAATGGGATCCAAAACGTCGGCCAGAGAGGTCACATGTACACGGCAGAATATCCCAGTAAACTATACACAGAATAATCATTGTTTCTGAAATTGAGATGTTTTTTTCTTTGTCATTTTTAGGAGTTGCTATATAATTTGAATAATATTGTTTGATAATAGTATTAGAAGTATTGTTATAAATAAATTTAAACTATTTTTTTTGGTTACTGAAGTAATGTGCGTTGATTTATGGTTTTTGGAAATATTCCACCGTAACCATTCAGTCATTACGCCGTTGACTTTTATGTATTCACGTAAAGTATGCGAGTTTATACTATTAATTTTGAAATAACATATTTCTTCCTTGAACTTTATGACTAATGAATAATAAATGTGCGTTGATGTTACAATTATAATAAATTCTCGGCCAATAAAATGATTTGATCAACGGTCTTAGTGACAACACTGGTCGTGTCTTTTAAATTAGACTGCATATTTGCTTACTGTAGTGAAATTAGTTAGTCACTTTGAACATTGATTTTCATGGTTAGGATCGCTTTGCTGAATATTGAGTTTGGATCTCGGATGTCTCATTATTTTCCTTGTGTAGCTACTGAACATACGACGAAATTAAAAAAAAAAACTTTAAAGATAATACACACCAGATCTGTTCTGTTACTTGAAGGCGTGCAGTTATCGCGTCTAACAAAATAAATTATTTCGATAAACAGTATTAATTTCTCCTCATTATTGAAAAGTTTTTTAAGCATTATAAAAGGCGTCCCAGAGACGCCAGTCTAAATTACTACAGGAGTCTACGGTTACAAGCAATTTGAAAAAAGGAAATCTCCTTCATGTTCGAGTAACTTAATCGCTTAATTTCTGATGAAGCTCGATAGGTTTCTAATGATGCCTTTTAACGTTATTTATCGATTTGGCATTAACTTTGTGGAATGACATGATTGATTTATATGTATAAATAAAACAATTGTACAAGACCACTTTTGAGTTTGAGTATACAGTAGGGGAGTTGTGCTTAAGATGACATAGTCAGATAAGATGACACACCAACAATATTGATTTAAATATACACGCTAAAAGTGAATCAATAACGATTTAGAGAGTGCCTTTGAATATCACTGATGTTGACATTCAGTATGGCGGAAGACGAACACAGATTGCATAGTTGTGCGTATTTTTGTAATTTTGATGTGATTAAAAATTTTGCTTACGCTTTTGTTTGGTGGTGAAAATATTCGCAAGGTAAGGAGCTTCTTGTAAAACTAATTTGGAATGTCTGTTAAAACTATTATATGACACAAATATTGATAAAAACGCATTCTAACCTCAAAGTTTTTGTCACAACAATTAAAATAAAGTTTGCATTATCTATTGGGTAAGATGACATACTACGTCATCTTACCTTTTCATATAGTTCATTGCATTTACTGCAATGAACTATTTAGCCAATCTAGGCCAAAAGAACTTTGGGTGAAGTGCCAACTGTGCTTATGAACTATTAACATTCCTTTAAAGTCTAAGATGACATACTATGTCATTTTACCCTACAGATATGTCGTCTTACACACGTCGACCCAAGTGCGATTTATGCTATTTTTTTAATTTTATGTCACGTTGATTGTTCTAAAAATTTAATAATTTTGTTGATTATGATACATTTAAGAATGTACGCAAGATGCCAATCTCACATGACTTTAATTATTTCAAATATTTGTCTTGAAAGAAAAAGTATGTCATCTTAAGCACAACTCCCCTACTAGTTTCGACAACTACAGACGTTCTGTAGTACAGAAACGAGAATATTAATTTTTTTTTCTCGCCTGTTGATGAGAAAATCTATAGTTTTCGAAACAAGTAGTGTATACTTAAACTCAAAATTGGTCCTATAAAACTGTTTTTTTACATACATATATAAAGGGTTATTTGGAAAACATTAATAACCTCACAGGACTATATTTCAGCCTTGATGAGGCAAAAATGTTCAAGCTATCATAACCTAATATCATATTTATCAATATGTTCTATGAATCAATCAATTGTTATGGAGATATGCGACATCAAAGTTTGCCTATTTTTTTCTGAGTTATTTTTTGTGAAACGTTGGACTATCATTACAGGAACTCATATCGATTACGAAAAATTCATTCGTTTCAATACTAGTTAAATAAAATGATAAAAACCTTGAAAAAATTCCAATTGGAAATCGAAGGTTTTTTTTTTTTTATTTGACTTGTATTAAGGGGAATGAATTTTCATATTCAGTATGAGTTACTGTAATGTTAGTCCAACGTTTTACAAAAAATGAGTCAGAAATATTGAAAAAAAATTCAAACTTTGATGTCGCATATCTCCATAAATATTGATATTAGGCCATGTTTGCTTTAACGTTTTTGACTCATAATCATGGCAGGAATATAGTCCTGCGAGATTATTAATGTTTTCCAAATAACCCTCTATAAATGCCATTTAATCATGGACTATCTTAATTATATCTCTTCTGAGACTTTTCAGAGAATTTTCATAACCAATGGGTTACATTTTAGTCAAATAATGGTAGGTGTCGCCTAGGGTACTTTCCATTAATATAGGTCGAACGCTCGCTCGTCGGGGCATAAATTAAATCCAATTATATTTTTTCAGACAACTATTTGTTCGCGTGCGTTTGTACTTTGGAGCCGCGAGCAATAGTGGACTATGGAAATATCCTTCTGCATTTTGCTGGAAGCGGCCTGACCTCCGATCGACGTTGTCACCCGGAGTTTAACATATTCAGGCAGCTGAATCGGTAATTGATTTATTCCATACCGAATGGCGTCCGCGGTGCGGTCACCCCGTTTAAAAATTCCCGTAAAAACAATTATTTCGGAAAATATTTTAAAATATTTTGGCGTTCCTCGGATCGATTCATTAAGGCAGTGCTGTCATTTTTTTTTTTGAAAAAACTAATTTATTTATTTATTTAACGCCCTAATGGGCATTTACAAATAAACAGAATATAAATTAAAAAAAAACTAACCCATAAAAATCAAGTTTTTATTATACTCCCTTCTCATTTACTAGTGGAAGCTGGTTTGGCGCTTAACCTACGCGTTGGGCTTCGGTCGAGCGACGCTACGAAAGGGAGTAATAAAAAAATTCCAAAAATCCAAAATTATACTATAATGAGGTTCCGTGTCTACCAGACGCGTTGAAATATTTTCATACAACTTAGTAAGTTGTATGAAAAAACCATTAAAAATTTGATAAATCCAATAATTTATTAATTTTTTTAACGAAAGTTTGATAGGTCTTCTTGATCGTCGCCACGAGTCTGCTTGCAAAGTTTCAGCTCGATTGGATAAAATATGTCGGGTAATCTCCATTTCCGTGCATTACTTACCGTTTTGCTAGATCTCATAAGGGACCATTTAAGTATTGCGTAAGAAAAATGTTAGTAATTTTTAACCCCCCCCCTCCTCCCACTTGTCAGCCGTGGTGGGAGAAATCTTAAACATTTTACAATTTGAAGTTAATATTGACTTTTACCCACATGTTCTGAATACCATTTAAGGGGGGGTAAGGTTAATTCGTACAAAAAAAGGCATGTTTTTGTGAATTTTTTGTGACGACACAGTTAAAATCTCTTTATTTAAATCAATGGTACATTAAAGTATGACATTTGAAGAATATTGTGTAAAATTTTCAAGACGAAATATTAAAAAATACGGCAATGGCAGCAATTATTCGGACGTGTCTCGGAAAAAAGGAGAATTGCGGTGTCCATCATAACTTGGTGCTAGATTATCTGAAATCAAAAAATCAAAGTTCATTCGTTAGATAATAGATTTTCCCAGGTAACGCTGGGAGGGTTTTTTGAATTATCAATTTTTCAATTTTTTGGAACACTTTGAAGGAAAAAACGCGATTATTTGCGAAAAATATTGATTAATTTGTTATTAAAAAATAAAAATTAATAACAAATTTGAAAAAAAGTCTCCAGCGTTACCTCGTAAATTATGTACAGAAATAGTGTTCAAAATTTCAAAAGGATCGGTGCAGTAGTTTTGAAGTTATGATGGACACCACTTTGAAAACGTGTGATGTGGGGAAAACGCTTTAAAGTTTTGCACACTGTAAAATTCAAAATAAAATTCAACACTTATTTTATACTTACACATGATCGTCGATGCCATGTTCACACAGCAAAGAGCTTTCATCATCAGCATCTTTTTGTCCTTGTCTACACAAAACTCTTCCAATACAATAAGCACGTCCGGTAGTCCTCAGGTGAGCGCGTCTCTCAGCTGCTCGAGCAGGTATAGAAAATCAGTCTGAGTATCGCTCAAATGTTCATAATTTCGTCAATTTTGCTCCGATTGACTTGAAATTTTGACACAATATTCTTGCGATATTATACATTCATTTAAAAAATTAAAAATAAAATGCAAAAAAAAAAGTTAAAGACCTTACCCCCCCCTTAATGTCTGGTAAATCAGGAAGATCTGGTTCACTGGACCCATCATATGCAGAAACATGATAATCAGCCATTTCCGTCGAGCTCCATACCTCTGCTAATACATTTCCGGCAAACTCAATATTGGATTATTCTACATTTTCTTTAGTTGTAAAGCCACGGTCGTACAAATGAGACCCAAAATGGTCATGAGGCAATTTCAAATAGCCAGTTCCTGACTAAGGAGCCATTCTGCGCTCTACTCGGTTAAACGCACTTCTGCCAGGAGCATTTGTAGCTATAAACAACGCATCGAAATCATGTCGCTTAAAATTAATTAAAATGTTTTGTAGCAAACTCTATTCTACCATCCAGACCCAGAGCTCCCCATGTCATCAAAAATTCACCCCTCTTTGGTGCTTACGTAATACTTGAATGGCCCCTAAATCACAGCTGATTGACGTGAGACAAATATGTAAATCTATAAAACTACTAGAATAAGTGGCAGGCTGCGCGGACCAACAGACGCTGTGGTCGTGGTTACGCTCGCCATTATTTTTGGACCTCTTCCTATTGAGGGCCCGCGTTTCACAACCGTACGTGAGCGCTAAAAGAAATGTTCGTTTTGGTCAAAGTGAAAGGCCGCTTTTGAAAATTATGTTCCGCCATGGAAACGCTATTTCCAGGCTATCTTTGTTCTGCGAGCAATTTGGTCGCACTCTAAATGTATCATTAGATATGCAGGGCGTCTCATAGCTAGTAGCAAAAACTTTGGAAGAGTTTTATTCATGCAATTTTGAATAGAAAATATTCTTTATACCTAGCATGAAATGTCGACAGTTACAACGATAGGGGTCATCAAAGTTTGCATTTTTTAAATCAATATTTTTGACTTCTTTTCGGTGAAACGTTAGACTATCACTACAGTAATTTAAATGGAATATTAAAAATTTATTCGTTTTGACAAAGGTCAAATACAATTATTAAAGTCTTGCAGAAATTTGAAAAATATTTCTTTTTTAAGGATTTTGTCATTTTATTTGACTTGTATCAAAGTGAATGAATTTTTATTATTTCATAAATTTCATTCACTGTAGTGATACTCTACCATTTTACGGAAAATAAGAAGATACAATAAGAAATATTGAGAAAAAAAATGCAAACTTTGACGTCGCTTACCTCCGTAACTGTTATCATTTCACCCAAAAAGTAAAGAATATTTTCTATTCATAATTAAATGTAGAAGACTGGTTTTTTCTATCAGTATTTCAAAATGAAATATATTTGTTCAGTGGGTACCTATCATTTATTTTACGAAAAATGCGTTACGCCTTTAAAGGTATCGGGATCTATGCCAAACGCCTCCAAAACTTGAAATAAAAAAGATTTTGGAAGATGCTGAGTATTTCGCTACTCCAAGGTGTTGATTGAGCGCTCTTCCTTATCTTACTATTACTAGAGAATCGATTGTTCTAAAGTATTTATGCTGATTTTTTATTAAGCTTTATAATTCATCAAATTTTAATAATTTATTAAAATGGAGTCATAAATAAAGAGCCACTATTTTTACATGTGGTTAGTATTTTTGATGGTAACGTTAGAGTTCCGAGTTCATTTTTCCACCAGGGATATTTTTATATTACTTATTTAACTAAATTTAAAAATATTTCATTATTCGAACCAGAAAAACATGCAGGGGTGGTATAATACGTGAAACCGAGACGCGTGACCCGTTTTTTGTTTGTCTACATTTTCCGTCATCGTGGGCGGGTCACAGCAGCGGGTATCCCCACCACAAGATAGTTTCAAACAGCTGGTTACCACGATTACAGAATTATACCAACTACCTAAGATAACCTCAAGCCGAGATTAGGAACCACGTGCGATTGATAAGAACCATTATATAACTCACGTGTGTATTGGCGTTTAGCTTGTATATTAAATGATAACCTTTATTCATATAACATACTGTCGCTATCATGCCGTACGTGCGCAGATAATGATGAACATTTTTTTCGAAAATGATTATAATGATTTACTTGTACTTATATCATTGCCTTATATGTACTATGTACAGACATACTATATAACGTCACATCATTCGCCTTGCTTTTCATAATCATTCTTCTTCTTCTTCTTCATGTGCCCTTCGTCTGGGAGAAAGTTTCCCTGTCCAGGGCAGTGCGGAACAGCTCTTCCACGCTTCTTATCCCGGTCCACTCTCGGATGTTTCCAAGCCAGGAATGCTGCCTCCTTCCGACCCCTCTGCGACCCTCAACCTTCCCCTTCATGACGAGCTGAAGGATGGAGTATTTTTCGCCTCTCATTATATGACCAAAATATGAAATTTTACGGAGCTTACTATTTTGAGTAACTGTCTGTTTGTGTTTGCTCTACGTAAAACTTCAACATTACTAGTCATGTCAGTCCAAGATATCTTTAACATTTTACGATGTATCCACATTTCGAACGCCTCTAGGCGATTCAGAGTGGTCACCTTCAGCGTCCATGCTTCAACACCGTAAAGAAGAACTGACCATACATAGCATTCGATCAACCTCTGTCTGAGCTTCAAGTTTAAGTCGTCATTACAGAGTAGACTTTTCATCTTATTAAAAGATGCACGGGCTGTCTCTATTCTGCATTTGATCTCCGTATCAGGATCCAGATTGTCATTAATAATACTGCCCAAATACTTAAACTGTTTTACTCTCTCAATGTTGACACGCTTTAATTGAAGGCACACATTTGGTTGATTCTCTCGGCTAAAAACCCTACCACTTGGTCATAATCATTGGATTTTTTATTTTATGTATCAAAACTAGGACATTTTGTATCATCATTGAAGTAAATTTCTCTCTTTGTGCCCACATTAAGCTAATCTCGAGTTTGCTTTGTTCCTCTATGGTCCAGACTTCATCTCTGTTACTTCGAGAGTGCTTTTATAGACCCCGCCTAATTTACCATCAGCCCTCTGTAGATTACCTAGCGAATTGGCCCAGTAACCTGGTAATTATTAACTATTTGTGACGTTATCGACGCGCGCGCTCCGCGGTTATCATCGCAACTCTGCAAACAGTTAATCGGGTACGGGACTTTTTTTAATAACTGAACCATTTTTTATAAATATTTATGATGTGCTCCGTAAATTTTCAGCGCGGAATACGCTTATTTACCCGAAATTTCACGGACAGTAATCATAATTATTCATTTTTGTATTCTGAACACCGTTGTTGATCCGAGTGGGTAATTCCGTCCGATGAAAAATGTGTATGCCATTGAAGTACATGCGTAAATATAAAGGAATATTTATATATTTTTGAAATGAAACTAGTAAAAAAACTAACCCATAAAAATAAAGTTTTTATCATACTCCCTTTCTTTGTAAAATGTAACAACAATTAAAGACGAATTAAAACATGTAACATAACACTAAACTTACAGGAATTTTAATATATTTCTAAAATGTCAGATGTTTTGAGCTTTGATATGACACTTCATGCTTTGAAGATTAAATTATAAAAACATTTGTGAGTCAATTTAATCAAGATTTTGATATATTTGTGAATTTTGCTGGCATCTGTGAACCAATTGTCATAAATTTTCGAAATTCGTAGTGAAGTACCTATTACATATACCGACGGAGTAATTCAAATTTTAAATATTCCGTGACGTCGTCAGGCCGCTTTTGGCCAGGCAAACATTTGATGGTTTCCAATATTAAAAAATCAATTAAATTTCCTAAAAATCCAAAATTATACTATAATAATTATTTTTTTTTAACAAAAATTTGATAGATCTTCTTGATCGTCGCCACGAGTCTGCTTGCAAATTTTCAGCTCGATTGAATCACGGGAAAAGGGTTAAAAATCGATCCAAAGTTTTTTCGTCAAGAAAACAAGCAAGCAGACGCCACGAGTTAAAGGAAAGGAAGTAAAAATAGCAGTTTATCTTAAGATAATAATCAAACATTTACATTGTAACATAATGTTGCTATTAGGTCCTTACATATGAAATTGGCGTTTTGCCGTACTGGCAAATTTGATCTCAAATATCTTCTCTTTGGTTAGGAGTTCCAAATCCAAATTTATACAGCTATTTACTCATGTATTTGTGTTTTGAAAATTATAATTCATTTGTTTTTTCCTCAATTGTTTTTTTCTTTGCGTCACTCAGTTTACAAAATGAAAAACTTGAAATATCGCGTTATTTACGAGTACGAGTTCCACCGTGGCACCAGTGCTGCAGAAACGGCTCGAAGGATTAATGATGTGTATGGCGACGGTGCCGCAAAAGAAAACACAGTGCGTTTTTGGTTCCAACGTTTTCGTTCTGGAAATTTCGACCTGCAGAACAAGTCCCGTGGACGGCCGGAGACCAAAGTTGATAATGAAGAATTGAAGGCTATTGTGGAAGCGGATCCATCGCAAACCACAACCGAGTTAGCTGCAGGCTGCGGTGTTAGTGATAAAACTGTTTTAATCCACTTGAAGCAAATTGGTAAGGTGAAAAAGCTTGAAAGTTGGGTACCTCACGAATTGAGTGAAGCAAATCAACAAACGCGCGTTGACTGCTGCGTTGCATTACTCAACCGGTACAATAATGAAGGGATTTTAAATCGAATCATTACCTGTGATGAAAAGTGGATCCTGTACGATAATCGGAAGCGCTCATCGCAATGGCTGAACCCTGCCGAACCAGCCAAACCATGCCCCAAGCGAAAATTGACTCCAAAAAAGTTACTTGTGAGCGTTTGGTGGAATAGTGCTGGTGTCGTTCACTACAGCTTTCTTAATTCTGGCCAGACGATTACGGCAGATGTCTATTGTCAGCAACTGCAAACCATGATGGAAAAGCTAGCTGCTAAACAACCGAGGCTGGTTAATCGCTCTAGGCCACTGCTGCTTCATGATAACGCTAGACCACACACAGCACAACAGACGGCTACCAAATTAGAGGAGCTTCAATTGGAATGTCTAAGACATCCACCGTACTCTCCGGACCTTGCCCCAACAGATTACCATTTTTTTCGAAATTTGGATAACTTCTTGCACAGGAAAAAATTCAACTCCGATGGGGCAGTCCAAACCGCCTTCAAAGATTTTATTGATTCCCGTCCGAATGGTTTTTTTAGTAAAGGGATCGATGAACTACCTATGAGATGGCAAAAGTGCATAGATAGCAATGGTACATACTATGATTCAATAAATATATTATAATTAAAAAAATCGGCTTTATGTTCCTCCCATACTAAACGCCAATTTCATATGTAAGGACCTAATATTTTATATTTAATATACTATTTTAGAAATACAAAGAATTTTACAAATACCCCTAGCAATAATCTGAGTAGTCTATTTACATAATATGTGGGGTGTCTAAACTTTGGTAACAGAAACATGATTCTCTATTCTTTTTACGTTATATTCCTTTGTCGTTCTTTACGGTGAACTCTATTCTGTGTCAGGTTCTTTGTTCTTTACATCTCTTTCTCTTGCTCTTGCATTAGCTTCGCTGCAACATCTAGGTCATGAATGATGTCTTCGGCCAAGACTCTCATTTTTCTTCCGTCTACCTGTAATTATATAAACATTGTGCAGTTTTAAGCGTCCGCTATAGTTCTTACTATAAAGGTACCTAACATAGTATAAAATGTCAGGATACGACTATACTTGTAAATGTTCGTGATCTGTTTTGAGAGATCATACAAAAATATTCATTTTTTATTTATTTATTTAATTAATAATATATATATACAATATTTTATTACAATGCTAGAAAATATTTACAATTTTTTTGTATGTAAATACCTTACCAGAAAGAATTATGAATTCTTGTGTGTGGTGAGGGATAACCACTTACAATCATATAGTTAGTGTAATCTAATTAAATAACAATGAGAAAGGTAATATACTATTATCTAATATATCAAAATGTTAATTAATCATTAAATATATAGAATAAGCAGTCAAAACACAATTACAAAAGTCAATTATACAGTAAATGAGAACCCATTAATTCATTCATAATCAACCAACCCATCAATCATTTCATCAATGAATGATATAAACTAGAATATTTAATATCTATATCGAGCGGTATTTCTTCACACCAAAAAAAAACTAACCCATAAAAACCAAGTTTTTATTTTACTCCATTTCTTTGTAAAATATAACAACAATTAAAGACGAATTAAAACATATAACATAACACTAAACTTACAGTAATTTAATATATTTCTAAAATGTCAGATGTTTTGAGCTTTGATAAGACACTTCATGCTTTGATGATTAAATTCTGAAAACATTTGTCAGTCAATTTAGATTTTCGAAATTCGTAGTGAAGTACCTATTATGTATACCGACGGAGTAATTCAAATTTAGAAAATATTCCGCGACGTTATCTGGCCGCCGTTGCTAGTAATCATACTTTGGTAATGATTCCAGTTTGAAAAAACCATTAATATTTCTAAAAATCCGAAATTATACTATGATTATTAATTTTTTTTAACGAAAATTTGATAAATCTTCTTGATTGTTGCCACGAGTCTGCTTGCAAAGTTTCAGCTCGATTGAATCACGGGAAAAGAGTTAAAAACCGATCCAAAGTTTTTTCGTCAGATAAGCCGACAAGACGACAAGTAGACTACGAGTTAAAAGAAAGGCAGTAATAATTAACTTCGATCTGAGAGATAACGGTCGGCATGAGTAATACTAAAAAAGGATTAAAAGTTCACTTATTTCATGGTATCTTAAGGCAAAGGAACAAAAGCTGAGATGGTGTGGACATATAAGACGGGGACCACCAAACCACACGGTGAAGTGGGCAATGTCTATGGAGCTTTATAGACAGTCATCCAGAGGAAGATCAAATTTCTGGATGACTCAATGCTCCAAAATCTTACAGAAGAACATCGAACCGAAGAAGATACAGCCTGAGAACGAGAAGAGCCGACTCCAACAGCCTATCTAGGCAATGAATCTTGACAGTAAAAGGAAGAAGAAGAAAGAGATCATTTTGGCCTCTTAAATGCATTCTTGGGTATTCTAGAGAACGGAAAAGAATTGAACACTCATTGAAATGCGCTGGACTTTCAGGTAAACCCAACACTCAATTATGAAATATCTCGGTATCCTGCCCGTTATGGGTGCCTATGGGACCTCTTTAAATGTTTTTTGGCTTATTATCATAAGCGGTCTTGACTGTCTGCACGATTTGTTGTCATTTTTCTCTATTTAGTTTACTACTCCTAGAGCACGACAGTCCATTATCATACCTTTTAGCTATCTCACCTTCAGACTACCCTATCCCTTGCGCCCTTTGGCGAATCACTAAACCAGATATTATTTGAGGGTGTCTGATATTCGATGCACTGCTGATAACATTCTTCTTTCAATTTTGAAAATTCAATTGATTTGAGCACACTGGTATCTTGGTACACGTCGTAAATTCCTGCACTTTTGTCATTTATGACATTACTGTCATTTTATGAGGCCGTAAATCCTACGGAGAATTTTTCTTTGAAAGACATGTAGAGTCTTTTTATCGTATTTTGTTAAATTCCACTTTTCCGACGTGGATAAATAATTTCTTAATAAAAATATGGCACAAATCTTCTTCTTCTTCATGTACCCTGTCGGGTCCCCCCGGACGTCGGCGATCATCTGGGAGAAAGTTTCCCTGTCCAGGGCAGTGCGGAACAGCTCTTTCACGCTTCTTATCCCGGTCCACTCTCGGATGATTCGAAGCCAGGAATGCCGTCTTCTTCCGACCCCTCTGTGACCCTCAATCTTTCCCTTCATGACGAGCTGAAGGATGGAATACTTTTCGCCTCTCATTATATGACCAAAGTATGAAATTTTACGGAGCTTTACTATGTTGAGTAACTGTCTGTGTTTGCTCTACGTAAAACTTCAACATTACTAGTCACGTCAGTCCAAGATATCCTTAACATTTTACGATGTATCCACATTTCGGACGCCTCTAGGCAATTTAGAGTATTCACCCTTAGCGTCCATGCTTCAACACGGTAAAGTAGAACTGATAATACATAGCATTTGATCAACCTCTGTCTGAGTTTCAAGTTTAAGTCGTCATTACAGTGTAGACTTTTCATCTTAAACAACTCGTTGCTAAACGGAATGCAGGTAGAGCACTATTGCGCCAAACTGTTCCAGTCTCCCAGCATCTTCTGAACCAAGCTACACGTGGACCAATCTCTCGATGAACGGGGAAATTCAACATTGGTGCCGGTAACGAGAGCTACGAAGGACAGACTGAATAATGAATGTGATATTCGTCTATCTCGTGGACATCATATCGTCCCTATGGAGCCAAGGGGATATTCGTCAATTTTCATAAAGTGTTTGGGTAACGTGAAAATTTGATCAATTTTCGTATTTCCAAACTCACGGAGGTGCTATTAGGTATGAAAGAAAAAATAATCTGAACTTATTTTGCAAGATAAGGCTTAAAAACAGAATAATTACAGCCAAAGGCATTTTCTGAAATAATGCAATCCTTCCTTCTTGGGTTTCAATCCATGGGATTGTTTTGCAACAAAGCACATCTCCTTCTCCATTCTGCTCGGTCTCCGGCGATCCTCTTCAGCTCTGTGTAGGAGGCACAATTCATATCTTGGCACACTTGCTCTAGATAGTCACGGCGAGGGCGCCATCTGGCAATCTTTCCCTCTACCATTATAGTATTGAGCAGATTTTCATGGCGTAAAATATGCCCCATCCATTTTGCACGCCTTTTCGAGATGGTATTCATCATGTGCCTAGTTTCATCAATCCTGCTGAGAACCTCTTCGTTCGTAATGTGGTCTCTCCAGGAAATTCCTAGGACACGTCTGTAGGTCCACATCTCGAAGGCTTATATCTCACATCCATACAGCAAAATACTCCACACAAAAGTTTTTATTAATTGCTTGCGGAGCTTTAGGTTATTCAATAGACACGTTGAATTATTTCGGAAAATTTCTTCATAAACAATAAAGAATAAAAGTAGCTACGTAGGTGTTTGACCTGTAGAACTTATTGTTGAAAATAATAACTTTGTCATGTGTGTGTCGACATTTTTTTGAATTGATTATTGTAACGAACGGCAGTTTTGTAATAGGAATAATGATGTATAATGTTTATGCGGCAGAAAATATAATATTTGCAAATATTGGCAGAGTCGCGGCAATTATGTTCACTTTGGAGTTGTTTGTCCGAGGTGAAATTTGCCGTCGCTAAAAATAAAAATAAATACTGGGGAAATTTCGCCCATTAATTAAGTTTACCGTCTGCGCTGGCAAAAGTTTTATATTATATTATGCAATTTCTTGGTAGACAACTTTTGCTGCACTTGGAATTTATGAACGGCTTCCCGTTGTGTAAAAATATCACAATTTACTCTTAAAAATGCAGATATTATTATACCAATAATAGTTACCTACATAGTTAGTATATAAACATATTTATTGTTTCAGAGACAAGTTCTTATGAATTTGTGTACTTGGAAAGTATGTTCGATAGAAGAGGGAATGATGAGAAAGATATCGTGGGGGAATAGGGTGAACGGTGCTTTGAATGCAATAATTTCTAATACAAATATGTCTACTGAGGCAAGACTAGCGGTACATAATGGAATTCTGGTACCGATACTGTTGTATGGAAGGGAAGCCTTTGAGCTGGCAGAAGAGGAACGAAAATAGACTGATTGCAGTGGAGATGAGATCCCTTAGACGTATGTGTATCAAATCCATTTATGATAGAGTAAAAAATGAATGTAAAGCTGATCTTAGCATAATTAATAGAATTAAAAAAGGGTCGCTCAAGTGGTTTGGGCACGTTGAGCGAATGGATGAGGAAAGAATGGTCAGAAATATTTATGATGCAAGTGTTGACGGCGCTAGAAAGATAGGGCGACCGCGGAAGACGTGGCATGACCAGATTAACCAGATACTGGTTCCGTTAGAAGCCTCAACGTCCTTCGAGCTTGCATGAGAAGATGTATGAATGTGGATGAGGCGAGAGTTGTCATGAAGAATATGGCGCTACATCCTCTCTGCCTACCCTCACGGGGAAACGGCGTGATGGTAAGTAAGTAAGTAGGTAAGAGATTGATAATGCACTCACAAGACGACAAGCGTCTCATATATAAAAATGTATAGGAGAAAACAAGTATTTTTATTTTCATATGTATAGTAGGTACATATAAACAATCTTTTTAAAAGCTATTTTTGGAAAATGGAAAACAAAGGAAATGAAAAATACTCTTCACATATCTTAGACACGTAGCTTGCATATATTAGGTCCTTACATATGAAATTGGCGTTTAGTATGGGAGGAACATAAAGCCGATTTTTTTTTTATTATAATATTTTTATTTAATCAAAGTATGTACCATTGCTATCTATGCACTTTTGCCATCTCATAGGTAGTTCATCGATCCCTTTACTAAAAAAACCATTCGGACGGGAATCAATAAAATCTTTGAAGGCGGTTTGGACTGCCCCATCGGAGTTGAATTTTTTCCTTTGCAAGAAGTTTTCTAAATTTCGAAAAAAATGGTAATCTGTTGGGGCAAGGTCCGGAGAGTACGGTGGATGTCTTAGACATTCCAATTGAAGCTCCTCTAATTTGGTAGCCGTCTGTTGTGCAGTGTGTGGTCTAGCGTTATCATGAAGCAGAAGTGGCCTAGAGCGATTAACCAGCCTCGGTTGTTTAGCAGCTAGCTTTTCCATCATGGTTTGCAGTTGCTGACAAAAGACATCTGCCGTAATCGTCTGGCCAGATTTAAGAAAGCTGTAGTGAACGACACCAGCACTAGTCCACCAAACGCTCACAAGTAACTTTTTGGAGTCAATTTTCGCTTGGGGCATGGTTTGGCTGGTTTGGCAGGGTTCAGCCATTGCGATGAGCGCTTTCGATTATCGTACAGGATCCACGTTTCATCACAGGTAATGATTCGATTTAAAATCCCTTCATTATTGTGCCG
>JADDOH010012393.1:0-11340 GCA_016648135.1 Agrypnia vestita | reverse complement strand
TGGTTCACTTGAATTTTCTATTTCAGTTTGCAAAGTTTCCATTTTGAACAAGAGCGTCTCTATTCTATGACAAGAGCATGCCACTAATAAGCATGTGTGTTTGATTGTTAGCTTTGGGCATGCTTATTTATGAGCATGCCACTAATAAGCATGCCAGTAATGAGCAAGTGTGTACAGTTGTTAGGGCATGCTTGTTAGTGGCATGCTCATTAGCATGCCACTAAAGAAGCATGTGTATCTGTACCTTAAGTGATCGCGCTACATAATGTAACGTTGACCGATTCCATTAAATGTGGTGGTCGGTCATGAGTAGAATAAATATTAATTATTATAAATAAATAATAAATGTTACAAGTGATTACCTTACACAATGTGACGTTCAACGATTCCACCCAAGAACAACCACGCATGTGTTATTCCATTTAAATAGCTTCGACATCTATGATTTATTTTTATTTGCATTTGTATTTGTATTTTCTATGTTTTAGTCTTGAATTGAATTAGAATTGCCACGAAGACATGTTTCTTTTCCAAATGCAATTGCAAATCGTTTGATTCGAGATCTCAAGTGGATGTAATATATACAGATTGAGACTTATTGAGGTTGATAGAATCTTAAATTTCTCATCGAACTCAAGTGGTGATTGTAAATGGATGAGAACTTATTGAGATGGATAGAATCTTACATTTCTCATCGAACTCAAGTGGTGATTGTAAATGGATGAGAACTTATTGAGATGGATAGAATCTTACATTTCTCATCGAACTCAAGTGGTGACTGTAAATGGATACGATTCATCTCCGGTTTCTATCACCTCAGGAGTTCCTCAAGGTTCTCACCTTGGTCCCTTGTTCTTTCTTATCTTTATAAATGACTTGCCAAATATATTAAGAAATAAGTGTCTATTATATGTCGATGGTTTAAAAATTTATTCCACCATTCGTAGCCTGCAAGATAGTCATCTCCTACAAAGAGATCTGGACGAACTATCAAATTGGTGTAAAGTAAATAAAATGTCACTCAATGCTAAGAAATGTTCATGTATTAGTTTCACTAAAAATATTCAAAATATAGAATTTGTTTATAAATTGGATGACGTTCCACTCGCTAAAGTCGATTCAATAAGGGATCTGGGCGTCATGCTAGATTCTAAACTCACTTTTAGAAACCACTTTGATAATATCATAAACAAGGCATATACTATGTTGGGATTTATCACCAGAATTACTCACAACTTTAAAAATCCTCAAAGTCTAAAAATTCTCTACACATCACTAGTAAGAAGTATATTGGAATATTCGTCAGTTATTTGGTCACCTTATTACACAACACATGTTACGAGAATCGAGAGAGTGCAGCAAAAGTTTCTACGTATTTTGTCATACAAAGCTTGTCAACACAACAACCTTCACAGCTACGAAGATCGACTTGCCTTTTTCAAGATACACATACTTGAATCCCGACGGAAAATATCCGATCTCGTTGTGCTACACAAGATTCTCAGCGGAGCTATCGATTCTCTCTCTCTATCTGATATATATTTGCATGTTAAACCCCGTATAAGAAACCCGGAGTTCTTTAGAATAAGCCAGCACACTAATAATGTCAATTATTCAAACACTAAATATACAATACACATAAATGTACATGTAAAATATACATGTTACTAGAGCGTGCCGAAGACACTTGTAATTGGGAGAATGGGCATAGTCTTCACTATAATGTTTATTATCAGAGTATCATGTACCTATTATCCTGTTAGTGTCTCTAATAAATAAAATTAAAAATGCCATTAACCTCATAACTCAAATGTCACTTCTATATATAAAACTCGATGTCTGTCTGTCTGTCTGTTCTCTATACAAATCTATACCGTTTATCCGATTCGATTCAAAATTTGCATACTTATGCTTTAGGACCCGGCGGGTAACATAGGCGACATTCCCCCTATTCTTTCCCCTCTCCTAATATATTTTCGATGCAAATCTGTATCGTTTGACTGATCGGACTCAAAATTTGGAAACTTATTCTTTAGGACTCAGCGGGTTACATAGGCTACATTTCCGTCCTCCTCTTTAACCCCTTCCCCTCCTCCTGATATATTTTCGATGCAAATCTATACCGTTCGACCGATCGGACTCAAATTTTGTAAAATTATTCGTTAGGACCCGTCAGGTAAAAAAAGTGACATTTCCTCCCTCCCCTTTTACCTTTTCTCCACCCCCTGATATATTTTCGATACAAATCTATTCCCCCCACAAATTTATTTTCAACGTAATCCTTAACGCCGGGTACGAATAGCTAGTTTATAATAATACAAACCTATAGATGTCACCGTCACGTACAATGTCCGATTAAATAAGGCGACAGCTTTTATTTTTTTTGTACAATTAAAATAATGAATGTTATTATATAAAATATAAAAAAATTATAAAATTATTGTATTGTCATCCGGAATACGTCTCTCTGGCAATCTCAGATAAGTTCGCGGCTTACCATAAGTGAAGCTAAAGGTTTGTTGAATAAAGCGGATAATAGGACGTTCTAACTGACCCCAAATGACATAAAAAAAAGCCAGGAGAACGAAAAAAGAGTTTGATACCTACTGCAAACGACACCGACGTAAATTTCTGCATTAGTTCAGGCGAAACTACGACAGGTTTATGTGGCTAGAAACGTAATCGCGAGGTTTAAGGTCAATTGCGCAATTCAGTATTTCCTGCAGTGTCCAGGCGCGGTCGGCCGTGAAATCGCTGGCAGCCATCAAATCGTCATCTTCGAGACGAGATTGGCGTCTGTGCCTACTGGGGTCGGCTGTAAACTGCTCTGGTTAAGGCCCGGTTGTTTCAAGTTCGATCAAAGTAAGCGGTCGAGCAAAGCATAGATTTTTACGAAAACGGATCGTCTGATTGGTGGAGAACGTAAAAATCTATGCTTTTAAAGAACGCTTACTTTAATCCAACTTGAAACAACCGGCCCTAAGCCGGTGCGCATGCGCATTGGACGAGATTTTTAGCGTATGTCATCAAAATTGTTTTCATTCAATTTTTTGATTTTATTGTGTCGGTGATGATCTACCCTTTCCACATTTTAAAAAACAGTTCTCCAGATTCCAGATAACCCACTCACCTTTTCATCTATCCTGTGACACATCTATTGTACCTACTACATATGCATATGTATACAGGATATACATATGACATGGAGGAGACATGACAGGAGTGTGTACAATACAGATTTTTTATCTAAAGCTAGCACGTACACAGTACTCCCGCCAATGCAATTTAATTACACAGCATGTATTGAAAAAATCGTTTTATATTATTTTAACCAATTAAAAATGCAATGTTTTTAAAGGCACCTAGTATAACAATCTGCGCTATTCTGAAAATAGTAATATTGAGATGTAAAATCTTTATCCCAATCTTGACAGGTATGTATAACATTGTATTTCCGCCAATTTCGATGTTTTAAGTTTGACATGTTTGAAATTAATGAATTCAATCAATCAGAAAGCTGTAACGCGTAAACAAACCTTAAGTTATTCACAATTATGAATAATGAACTTTCTAATTGACTGAATTCATTGATTTCAAACCTGTCACACATAAAACTTCAAAAAAAACGGCGTCACAATGTTATACAATAACTGTCAAGGTACAGGAAATAGAAATATTTCTTAGTTCAGAACACGGATGAATGTTTTAATTGCCACATAATCTACTTTTATCAAAGGTTTGTTATATTAAACCACCGTTTTTAAAATTGGGTGGGTCGTGTATAAAATAAAAAAACGATGGGATATTGTAAGAAATATAATATTTATTTTGTTAAATTATTGTTTCAAAACAGAATCGCAAATCAATTCTTCTACGCCGCTTAAATCTTCATCACTAGAAGAATCTGATGATTCACTATCGAAATGTCCTACTCTTATCATCATCTAGTCCATCAGTGAAATTATCTAGTTTTGGTTCGAGTTCTATATATTTTTCCTCACGTTGTCATTTAATTACGCCATTTATATAAAACTACGTCTTGCCAATAATGTGACATAATTTACTAGAATCGTAAGACAGATTTACTGAGATATTAGAGAATATGTGCCGATTACCGCGGCACGTATGAAAATAAACTCTACAATTAATTCGATAAAAAATAATAAAAAAAGTGTTTAGCAGATTCTATTTATAATCGTTAGATGATAGATCTCGACTAAGCGTACCTTTTGGTAATGTTTTCAAGTATGTAAGATAAAACCAAACAGGGAATATAACAAAACATCACCCTGTATTTCGTGATAGTAGTAAAAACAAAACAATAACAGTCTCTGTCATGCTCATAAGCTTCACCGCGTGCGAGAGAGACAGAGAGATTTTTCGAAATGCGTATGCAGTGCGACGTCACCCCGTGCGCTTTCGCGGGTGACAGGGCGGGAAATATGTGTACACGCCAGCTTTAGATAACCGACCGATATTGACGATGTCACATAATATGTATTGTACTTAGTCCTGGAAAATTTCTTGTAGACTCTTTCTAATTATACCACTGATGTAAACGAATATCGAACGCTGTAAGAACACCGTAAGTAACGAAATATAAAAGCTATCATGTGTTATGGAGATGTAGAAAACAAGTTTATCGTCAGAAAGCCTTTTGGCAAAATTAATTTCTTCTGACAAAAAGTACTGTTCGAGGTAAATTACTTATCCCGTTAAGAATATACTATTGGATCGGTTGATCGTCATAAATATCTGTGGCATCTTACATAAGTTGTACATTTCCACACCATAATAATGAAAAATTGAATACAAACGATTTAAATGACACATGACACATCAAAAATCGCGCGTAGTTCGCACGATTAAACCGGATCCACAGTTTAAACTGTCGCCGCCAAGATAACTGGCTCTAAGGCGTGTAATTACAGGGTAAACCAGTTTACTGATAAATGAAGAAGTTTATTTTTATATAGATTAATTTAAAACAATTAAGTAAAGTGAAACGAAAATGTGAAAGAATCATTAAAATATCTCTCTACAAATGAAAAAGTAATGAGACTAAATTTGCGCTGCCAAAATAATTTCGTTTCATGCGACGCACTATGGAAAATGGAAGTCTGTTTCGGATCAAACATCAATAACTCTTTTATTTCTAAAGGTATATCGCACAAATATAAAATAGTCTATATAGCTTAAAATTGATATTATTTTATTCTAAATATTTTTTTTATTTTCATACAATTTTATATATTAAAAATAATCATGACAAAATTAAAAATTGCTTTAATAATTATTAATAAAAATGACTTTTTTACTTATAACGTGTTCTAAAACTAATTATAATATTATATTCATAAATCCATAATCAATAAAGAAAATACAGAAAAACATGAAATGTAAAGTGCTTATCCACTTAGGGCCGGTTGTTTCAAGTTGGATTAAAGTAAGCGTTCTTTAAAAGCATAGATTTTTACGTTCTCCGCCAATCAGACGATCCGTTTTCGTAAAAATCTATGCTTTTATCGACCGCTTACTTTGATCGAACTTGAAACAACCGGGCCTTAGACGTCCATGTCAAGTCTGTTCACTATATCACTTTTAAAAATCACAAAGTTAATTTCTTGTTTAACTTTGTGGGATATATATAAATAGATAAAAAGTATTATACATTTCTGAAAAGCTCATTTTTTAAGAATTTTAGAACAACTAAAATGTTTTTGATTTTATGCTAAAGTTTACGTTTAAGTGATTAGAGAGTAAAATCAGGAAAAAGTTTTTTTTTTTAGTTCATCGAGACATTTGGCAATTACCCACGTCTCCCCACGCTTTACATTTAATGTTAATTTATAGTCTAGATATTCATAATAAACATTTATAAAAATTAGTTGCCAATATTTGGTAATTTCGAAGTTATTGGGAAAAATGTGATAAAAAAAACATTTTTATTATGTTTTCATAATTATTTTATCAAAATATAAACGTGTTATTCAAAATTATTTCATTTGAAGCCTTATAGACTATATTAATTATACTCGTGCAAAATTTTATGAATATACCTTTAGAAATAAAAGAGTTATTGATTTTTGATCCGAAGCAGACCTCGGTTTTCCATAGTACTATGTAAATGGACATAAGTTTAATAAATATTTTTTATTTTTATATATTTTTTTTTATATGAAAAAATATTGAAAATAAAATAATATCCATTTTAAGCTATGTATACTATTTTATATGTGTGCTAAATTTTATGAATTTTAACCTTTAGTTATTGATTTTTGATCCGAAGCAGACCTCGATTTTCCATAGTGCGACTGTCCAGCGTGTGACGTCACTCGACCTGAACGACGCGGCTCGTGTTCTCGACTAGGTCAAATGACGTCACAGGCCACAGTCGTCCCGCGCTGAAATACGTAAATTTAAATAATCTATTTCTCAGTCATTAATTGACAATTTTTTTTCATTGGTTTATTAGTTTTGATCCTATATTTTAATCCATTAAGTTAAATATAGTATCACGTTTAAATTCCATAACGGTACTACCAGTGAATATATTTCTAATTACAGACATTTTAGTAAATTAAACAAATCCTATTATACAATCATATAATATTTTTAAACAACGATATGGTTTATTTACCTGTACATTTTTTAATAATATATGTTCAATATAACAGCGCAAGCAATACGTAGCGCCAGAGTCGCAAATTATATGTAACATCTTTTCTCAGTAACGCTTCGTTCGTTTATCAGTAACGCTCAGTAATACGGCCAATACGGCTTTATGGCAATAAAGTCAATGGATTTATTGGAAAGATAATTTTGGCCATTAGTAATTAAATATGATTACGACTCCTCGATTTTCGGAATAAATTTGCACAATTTGCAAGCGTTATTCTCGCGTATGTCTATTCATGGTGCGATGGAAAATCAAACTGAGAACAAATCGACTGTCAGCTGTCAAATTGACTGACTGAAGAAAAATTCAGAAAACAAACCTCTAAAATTTTAATAAATATTTCTGTATAAACTTTAAAATTTATATACAAATACAGTTAAACCTCGATATAACGGACCTCTGTATAACGGACTTCGGATATAATGGACAAAAAATCCGGTCAATTGTAAAAAAATGAAAAACGTCCTGTTAATATTATACATGCTTAAATTCTAGTGTTGCCGCATGTAAACAATTTTTAGCGTCCATGATAATCACGTCATATGTCTAGCACTAGAATTTGTGACATAATGCCATACTGCTCGTAGACTGCACCTAGCTAGAGCGATAGTGTATTAGGGGATTCCCTGATATAATAACGCCTAGGTTTCTATGGGTGTTCGATCTAATAACATTTATTGATTATTAGTCAAATAACAAAGCTCAACTATATTATACGCATTTCCGTAATTTTAGAGAGTTGATTATAAAAAAACTAATCCATAAAAACCAAGTTTTTATTATACTCCCTTTCTTTGTAAAATATAACAACAATTAAAGACGAATTAAAACATATAACATAACACTAAACTTACAGTAATTTAATATATTTCTAAAATGTCAGATGTTTTGAGCTTTGATAAGACTCTTCATGCTTTGAAGATTAAATTCTAAAAACATTTGTCAGTCAATCAGATTTTCGACATTCGTAGTGAAGTACCTATTATGCATGCCGACGGAGTAATTCAAATTTATAAAATATTCCGCGACGTTATCGGGCCGCCGCACAGTGGGTCGAAACCGTAATTTGAGGGACTTAGGGACCAACTTTCTTTTTTTACTTTTTTCTTTATGCGGATGGATAGAGCTCATTAACCTTATTAATAGTTGTCCTATGAAACTTAATAGTTTGGGCAAAAAAAAAAAAGTTTTGTATTTTTTGTATGGAGCGGATCAAATGAAATTAAATTTCTGCAAAGTGGTGACTGACCCTGCTTTCAATCCTTTTTTTTCTCATACCTTGTCTAGTCTACCATCGTTTGATGCTATGAACGTGTACATAAACTTGCAATTCTACCTGATAAATGGATCGAAAAAATAAAAAAACGTATATATTTATAAATATTATTTTTTATTTTCTTAATTTCTTTTATGTCAAACAAAATATGACATAGTGAGTAAAGGACATTATAACACAAATAATCAACAAAAAATCCAACAAAATTAGACTAAAAACTAACAAAATGAACACCTAATAATTCAACAGCAAACTTATTTTTTTACAATTGTAGATAGTAGTTTTACGATATATATACAGGTTTAAATTTTTGCAAGGTTTTTATCATTTTATTCGACATGTATTAAAGCGAATGAATTTTTCATAATAGATATAAGTTACTGTAATGATAGTTCTACTTTTTTGCAAAAAAATAAGTAAGAAATATTGAAAAAAAAAGTTTTTTCGAAGGCAAGCCGGCAAACAAGCAGATGCATTTTAAACCAATTTTTATATAACGGACTTTCGGCTTTAACGGACACCCCGTCCCCCCAATTAGTCCGTTATATCCAGGTTTTACTGTAATTATAAAAATGTGTTAATTATGTCAAAAATAAAACATATACTCGTATGTATGTAATGGTACTTTCGTTCCGTATAATTATGTGGATCAAATAAATAAAATTTATAATTAATAAAAATGTACTTTGTTTTATGTATTGAAAATATCAACATATTTCAGGGTCAATGGTTCCTTCGTCAGGGCACGATGTATAATAATTCAATTATTTACTATAAAACTTCACTAGGGCAAGATATCATGTAACATAAGGCATGCCAACACATCTAATTTTGATGTGCCCAATATGAAAACTTCTTCTTGACAAATACACTTTATCTTGTATCCTGTCGAACGGACCATTGACACTGAAACATGTTGATATTTTCAATGAACAAGATGTCCCATAGCTAGTAGCAAAAACTTTACATGTGGATGAATTCCTGCTTTGATAATGGGTTGAAAATTTTCAAGCAACCATCAATCAATAGTTATGTAGATATGCAATATCAAAATTTGCATTTTTTTTCAATATATCTGACTTATTTTTTGCAAAAAAGTTGAAGTTATATTGGGTATGAAAAATAAATTCGAATAAAATGTAAAAAAAAAATTAAAATATTTGTTTACGAGGTTTTTATCATTTTATTTGAGTTGTATTGAAGCGAATGAATTTTTAATAATCGATATAAGTTACTGTAATGAAAGTTCGACTTTTAGCAAAAAATAAGTCAGAAATGTAGTGAAAAATGCAAACTTTTATATTGCACATCACCATACCTGTTGATTAGGTCATGGTTGCTTGAACATTTTCGACTCATTGCCAAGGCAGGAATCCACCTGAAAAATTTTGTCCACCAGCTATGAGACACTCTGTAAAGTGGTGAAAAAAAAGGAAATTTTTATTAATTATATTAATAGTAATGTGAACACATAATCATTTTGGTAATTTTGAAGAAAAAATAAAATTTATGTTACAAGTGAAAGAATCGGTAATTGTGTGTATTCGATTGTAGAAAAAGCTGTAGGTGTACCTACTATCGGGTATTTTGCAACACGACCGCTATCAAGCGCGACCTCCTGACATGCCGCTAGGCGTTTGACCTTAACACACTCGATACACAACTTATTTACATCCAAAAGAAACTTGTATCGGAATTATCGGGAATATTACTATATTTCGTTACATGTAACTAGGGATGCATCCGATTCCGATATATCGGAATCGGCTGTATTCATTTGCCGATACACCGATATACTTTGAATTTCGCACTGAAGATTAACACAGGTTTATTTTTTTACATATTAGTTATAAGAACCCACAAATAAATAATCTAGAAATACTTGAAATTAGGAAAAGTGTTAATATTAATTCAAATATAATAAATAATAAATATAAACTTGTGCACAACCCACTTTTGAATATTTTTCCACCTAAGATTCCATCCCCTTGAGATGACATTCCATAATTAACAAATTAACACCTCCGAATTGCGTAGTTTATCTTTTTCAATTTTAGTACAAAAACAATCCTGAAGGAGAGAACATTGTTCTCGAAACATGTAGATTGAATATCTAATAAAGTGATTTGTGTTTTATTTTAAAGATTCATAATCTATGTGTAGGAGGCTGAAGAAGATGAGCCTCTCTCTTCTGAGCGCTGATTCTCTCAGAGAAGAACTAGAGAGATATCTGAGATCACCCAATATATTAATAGAAGCGGATCCTCTCGTTTTCTGGCGCAGTGATGATATAGAAATATTCAAATTTGAAAAAATGGCACAAAAATATTTTAGTTTCCACATGAGTTCTGTCGCATCTGAAAGGCTGTTCTCATCGGCTCGGCAGGTCTCGTCCAGACAGACGTACGAAATCGGCTTTCACCGAATATTTTAAGGATTTTATGTTTCCTGAAAAAAAATCTCGCAACTATGAATTTTAATTATTAGGTCCTTACATATGAAATTGGCGTTTAGTATGGGAGGAACATAAAGCCGATTTTTTTTATTATAATATATTTATTTAATCAAAGTATGTACCATTGCTATCTATGCACTTTTGCCCTCTCATAGGTAGTTCATCGATCCCTTTACTAAAAAAACCATTCGGACGGGAATCAATAAAATCTTTGAAGGCAGTTTGGACTGCCCCCTCGGAGTTGAATTTTTTCCTTTGCAAGAAGTTATCCAAATTTCGAAAAAAATGGTAATCTGTTGGGGCAAGGTCCGGAGAGTACGGTGCATTCCAATTGAAGCTCCTCTATTTGGTAGCCGTCTGTTGTGCAGTGTGTGGTCTAGCGTTATCATGAAGCAGCAGTGGCCTAGAGCGATTAACCAGCCTCGGTTGTTTAGCAGCTAGCTTTTCCATCATGGTTTGCAGTTGCTGACAATAGACATCTGCCGTAATCGTCTGGCCAGATTTAAGAAAGCTGTGGTGAACGACACCAGCACTAGTCTACCAAACGCTCACAAGTAACTTTTTGGAGTCAATTTTCGCTTGGGGCATGGTTTGGCTGGTTCGGCAGAGTTCAGCCATTGCAATGAGCACTTCCGATTATCGTACAGGATCCACTTTTCATCACAGGTAATGATTCGATTTAAAATCCCTCCATTATTGTGCCGGTCGAGTAATGCAACGCAGCAGTCAACGCGCGTTTATTGATTTGCTTCACTCAATTCGTGAGGTACCCACCTTTCAAGCTTTTTCACCGTACCAATTTGCTTCAAGTGGATTAAAACAGTTTATTTACGACACCGACCCGACACCGCAGCCTGCAAGCTACTCGGATGTGGTTTGCGAATTGATCTCGCTTCCACAATAGCCTTCAATTCTTCTTATCAACTTTGG